>OX388310.1:24100261-24416162 GCA_947579605.1 Athripsodes cinereus
TAAAAGACATGTGTAAAGATAACCCGGATTATATGAAATTTTTTACACGAAATACAATTTACTATGCTACTACTTTACTATGCCCTCACGTCGTGTCCCAAGTGGGGTAGGCAGAGAGAATGGAACGCCAAACAGATCTTTCTTTACACACTTCCTTCGCTCCTCCACATTCATACAGTTTCTCATACACGCACATCGGTTCCTCTTACTCAACACGCGGCCTTCCTTGAGAATTTGATCCACGTGATCAAGACACGTGGTTCTCGGACGCCCACGTTTCCTCACACCCTTTCATTTTGATAAGTATATCCTCTTATTCATTCTTACCTCGTTCATTCGTTCAACATGTCCAAACCACCGTAGTTTATTCACGCGCATTCTGTCCACAACAATCTTCTTGCATCCACTCATTCTTCTAATATGATTTGGTTAAATAAAAATGCTTGATTAAATGTGTTTTGTTTTAATATGACGTGGTTAGATGGGAAAAATACTATATTTTTTATAAATTTATTTATTCCAAAAACAGTAAATATGTGTAAACAAACAAAAAGATCAACATTATGGAATATATTGCCCTACTAGATTTAAGTCTTTTTTGGGTCATACCAAAAAAAAAATACAACTTTTTACATAGGTACTAATACTCTCGCCACTGCATAATATCTTCTTGAATACAATTGATAGTCTTAATTTTTTTTAAATTTTCTAATGCCAGTGATTTTTCTATGTTCATTTTGCGTCAAAAACACTTGACTTGAATAGTCATGTCAGAAATAAAACCAGAACAACTTTAATCTCCATTTGTGAGTAAGATAATACTTAGATAGGAATAACAGTTATTCTGTGTTTTTAGTATGGCTAATATGACTTTACGACTTTTCTTTTTAAGGATTAATATTGTCGTTAAAAAGTAGAACATAAATGCTCGTGTTAATCTAGAAACGTCGTAAATTTGTATATTTACGACAGAAGACGTAACATTTGTGTGCAATTTGGTAATTTTAGCATCAAAAATATTTAAGCTTTTTGTAGTTAAAACGGATGTGGAATAAAAAGATTTTTTATTGTCTATCTATACTATTGCAGTACTTATCGTCTGAATGTAGAGTAACCAGTTAACCAACTGCACGTATTGAACATACAAATCTTCGTTTCCGGCCTACAAAAAATACATACATACATACCATCACGCCGCTTCCCTCGCGGGGTAGGCAGAAAGGATCGAGCGCCATTTCCTTCTATCCTTGCATACATCTGTCGCTTCCGTCACCGTCATACAATTCCTCATACATGCTCTCCTGTTCAATGTGCTCAACAGTGACCGTCCTGTCCTCCTACAAAAAATAATACATTCAAAATCGGAGACATACCTCGTCACAGAAGAAAGTAGACAAAAGTAATTTTAAATATCTCTCTATCTATACCCTCACGCCATGTCCCAGGAGGGGTAGGCAGAGAGAACGGAACGCCATATAGATCTATCCTTACAAACTTCTTTCGCTTCCTCCACATTCATCCAGTTTCTCTTACATGTTCGCCGATTTCTCTTACTCAACACGCGGCCGTCCTTTAGGATTTGATCCACGAGCTCAAGCCACGTGTTTCTTGGCCGTCCGCGCTTCCTCACACCTCCTCTTTCAGACAAATACATCCTCTTCGTCATTATTTCATCTTGCATTCGCTCAACATGTCCAAACCATCGTAACTTATTTACACGCATTCTATCCACAACACTCTTCTCGCATCCGCTCATTCTCCTGATATCCTCATTCTTCACTCTATCCCGCAATGTTTTACCAACCATTCTTCTTAGTGAACGCATCTCCACTTTTAAATATCATGGGTATAAATAAGATGTATTAAAAATAAAACTACATTATTAAAAAAATATTTTCCAATAGGTTGTGACTTTTTCCTGAGTTGTTGGTAATAGGTATCTATAAAGCTTTAGTTGATGGCAAAAGCAATTTACGTTGAAGGTAATTTATGTATAAACTCTAATCTGACAGCTACGTAACAACATAGAGAGCGATTATACCTCCTCCACAAACAATTCAACGGTGTGGTTATTCTGTAACTAAAGTTAATACAGGGAGATATATGTAGGTACATAGTGTCGTGGTCCCCCCCTCTTCACAAGAGGAAAGAAAAAGAAAAACCGTTGAGACCACATTGACAGGAAATAAATAAAATATATTTATTTATTTCGACGTGAGAATAAATACGTATTTATCCTCTGAGTTGGAAGTAATTAAACTAAAAAGAATCGAGTTTATCCAATCTACGCAAATTTATAAATTTCTTTTCGCAATTACGTCTTTATAATATTCCGATTAAAATTTTATAATACAGAATACTTTCATATCACCTACCTACTTGTAAAAACCAAGAGTAATAATATTCGTCGTATAGAGACATTATACCTATATAATAATACGTATCATTAGTTTAACCTATCTCGGTTCACACCTAATTTAAGTTGTCTTAGACGTTTAACGTAATGCCCGTCAAAAGTGTCGGTCGCTAAATTCAACAATTTTCGTTTCTTCAAAGATATTGGCTCATGATACATCTAGAGGAAAGAAAATTTACGTAAAGGACCCTTTTCTACGTTGTGTTTACGATTTATAAAAGAAAATTTTATCAGTGGAAAACAAACAATAATTTCTATTCAGAAACATAAAAGCATAATTTATATAACAATCAAAATTTAATTTTCTGTTGTACATAAAGGTTAGTAATTAATAAATTATTTCCTTTTATACTCTGCGTTAGCAAGTATAAAAGCCTTACCTTATTGCTGAAAATACACAAAGAAAACAACACACAATAACAATCAAGAATAAATATCAAAAAAATTTTTATGTACCACAGAAATCCATGTTATTTGTTAGAAATAGTCAATGAAATAATATTTTATCAAACTTATGATTCAACGTTATCGAAAGTTTATTTCTGTAATTATATTACAGATTAGTTTTGAATGCAGTTTTATTTATAAAAGGCATATGGTTTCATACATAAAATAGTATCTGTCTAAAGCGCCAGGGGCGCATCGAGATGAAATATTTTACTGAACCAAAGTTTGACAAAATTCAATCACTGACTATTTTTGTTAATTTTAACAATAAAAATTGGTTTGTTAGTGAAAATTTGCTCCTACACACGCAAATTTCGATCTGACACAGCCTTTCATACACTATTGTCAGCCTCATTAGTATACAATATGATAAATTAAGAGAATATAATACATAAATATTTTCATGCAAAATAAAATAAAATAATATAATATTTTCTGCGGGGCTCAATTTAAGTAGCAACCAGGTCTGATTTAGCCTTGAGCTTAATTCTTTCACGCAAGGAACCCCAATGTCCAAAACTGAGGCTTGTGTGTGGGAATTTGGGATGTTAATTTATAATAAAATAAAAGATATTT
Source organism: Athripsodes cinereus (assembly GCA_947579605.1). Taxonomy (NCBI): domain Eukaryota; kingdom Metazoa; phylum Arthropoda; class Insecta; order Trichoptera; family Leptoceridae; genus Athripsodes; species Athripsodes cinereus. The sequence goes on from OX388310.1 coordinate 24,103,701, forward strand.
ACATAAAATAAATACGAGTTTAAAATTCATGCTATTGTTAGTATCCAAAATATCAGAAAATAATAATTAGTATAATGTTTCTGAGTCCGTCCCCGTTCTTATTATCAAATAGTTTCTATAAATTTAATTTACAAATAATATTAGTTTTTCAGATTTTATTAATTTGGAAAAATAAAATATTTAACAGAGACAGTCTCATAAACATATTCATCAAAACATTATATAAAAATTATCAATCCTTTGTCTACAGAAATTTCACTTATTTGAGACTTATCAAACAAAAGTTTTGATACTCCAAGAAGAAAGGCAAAGTCGTAACGATAAAAATATCTATTACAAAATTTGAATAAATAATAATATATAAAATTTCTTAGCTTTCGGGTAAGGCAGGATCACAGCATTTATCGTTACTTCTAATTAATTTATGAAGATTTCTTTATTATTTTCTTATGCGAAAATAATCACTAAAATATTGTATTTATTACTTCGAGAAAGGAATGTACACAAAAGAACAAAGAAAAAATCAAATACAACACTGCTTTTAAAGATTAACCTTTCTCTCTTAATTTCAAGACCAAACTGCCCCGAGTTGAGCTGTGACATCAATCTTATAGACTTCATTCCTTTGTCCTTCTTACAAAATTTACCTACTCTTTCACTCCTAGCACAAGCATCTACTTTTTTATGTAAACAACCACACGTGTCTCTCAATCCTTTCCTTGAAATTATTTTTATTTGAAGTATTTATAACTACATAACATATCAATATAAACAAAATTTAACCTCTTACCTAAAAGCAATTAATAGTTCAACAAACTTTCTTTGTTTAAAATTCAATTTGGTACTTTTCTTCACCCGATGTACTAATATCTACTTCCTATCATCTAAACACTGTCACGTGTTAAAATATTCAATGTACCTTCCTAATAAAATTATCTAATAAATAACGTACTATCTGAAGTACGTACCATTTATTTACCAACAAATATACTCCGAGTTATACATCCATATACCACTTAAAATAGTAAGTCGAGATATATTTAGTTTAATTTCAAACAATGTTTGTTAAAAAACTAAGACCATGTCACGCCCCCTCAGAAAATTAATTTTCCGGGCTTGCATAAGGTGAGGAAATTATTTTCTTAAAAGAAAATTTTTTTAACAAACAAAGAAAAATATTTCACAACGCAATCAATATGCTACGCCACTGGCCCTAACTTTCCAATTCTCTATATTGATTAAAATCATTCACAATCCTATACCTATATAAACAACCACACACTTGTATTACCCACTATCCTATAATTAATTTGTAAACAATCGCATGCTTACAGCACTATACAAGTCAAATAAACCCATTTATAATTTCTTACCAAAACATTTTGTTAAAGTACAAATGTCTTTGTACTGACTCTCAAGTGGTTGGAATACACATTCAATATACATAACCGAATTATAAATAATAGGTATATATCTACCGTCCCACGTGTCAACCTTAGGTACATCCAAACACATGACATACGTACAGTTAATTCACTATAATTATTACTCTCACATGTTTTTATTTATACAAACTCCGTCGTATGTTATATTAATAGTATGTACCCAATATAAACTGATATTACTATATCATATATAATAATACCGACCCTATTCTATAATTATGTATATCTGTTGACATAAGTATTAGTCAGTTTTTATATTGTACATAATTATTATCACATTTCTTTTCCTAAACCTTTTTCCTTCACGATACTGATTTCTTTATGTGTGAACATAAATTTTAAAATAAATTTCCATATTGTACACATTCATATTTCTCTTCCATACATCCTATAGTAAATTTTACTATGAAAACTCTCACGATCTAGTTTCATTTCTTACATCACAGTACCGCCAAAATCAACAAATTCACCCAATTTCATCATAAAAAAATTGAAAACTTAATTAATCAGTTAAAAAAAAATAAATAACCCCTACCCCCTCATGACTGGAATTAACCCTGAAACTATTAATCATAATAGCCAATTACCAACTGATTATTTTTTTATGGTACCATACCACACTCACGCCGCATCCCAGGTGAGGCAGGCAAAGAGAAACAGATCGCCATGTTGATCCATTCTCAGACACTCCCTTCTCTCTATCCACATCCACCCCATTCCTCAAACATTCACATCGATTTCTCCCACCCAACACGCGACAGTCCTTGTGAATTTGATCCACGTGGTCAAGTCACGCAGTTCCGGTATGTCCACACATTTTCACACCCTCCCCTTCAGACAAAAAAAATACACTCTCTTCATCATTCTTACATTCCATTCATGTAATGCTTCATCAACCATTCGTCTCAATGATCACATCTCCACAGCACTCATTCCACTCTCATCCCTCCTCAGCCACGTCCATGTCTCACTAACACACATGCCTAACACCTCATTCAAACACAGCACCCAAAGAAAATTAGAAAAATTTTCACACAACAAAAACCCCATTTTTAGTATGCAACTCTCCCCTTTCAAAAGACACATTACATATGCGCTGAAAAGCCATATTATTTCATGAAAACCAAGCTGTTCTATAAATACACAAATACATAAATCGACTATAAAATCTACGCACTATAATATTATATACGAGTAAGTATTTATATCTACTTACTGTTTAAAACATAAATTTTAGGTACCCATAAGTTTTATGAATACCACATTGATATTAACATAATTATGTATCTACTGCCTTTCATCAAAGTCCTACCTATATTGAAAAAACATCAGTAGGTACCTAGTATTTCTGTAAACATCGCTCGACAATTATAATAATATAATACCATATAGGTACTTTCATCCCACTAGCTAGTGACAAATTAAAACAATATTATTATTAGACTCAGTCTAAATAATAATACGATTCAACAAACAAATGCGTTTTTGTTAAAATAATAATATTACCGACTGTACTCAGTTCACCGATCATACATGTCGAAACCGAACAGTTTTTTATCTAAAGTGATAAATCTACTTAACCCATCAGATCAAAACACATACCTACCCGCATTATTATACCTACAGATTCGTCATTTATGAAATAATATTATTTCATATTCATTTTGTTAAGATCTGAGCAAAACCGACATATTGAATGACATTCCAATATATATAAAACTATACATATCTAAAAAAAAATATTACTACTGACACACATCTCAACCCCATAAATTATTACAGTATTCAACAGTCAAAAACCCCATAAAATTCATCCTTCAAAAATTATTTCAAGGTAGATCATTCAACTCTCACATAACTGAAATAAATAACTAACAAAAAAAATGTTTACCATTCTATATACATAACATCTTAATAGGTACATATAAAAAACCCACGATCCACTTAATATCAAGATATAATATTATTACTAGTTCACTAGTCATATAACAACAAATTTTATCTTACGAGTTCGTTCTTGTTAAACTAATAATATATTTATAATTTCTAATAGATATAAAAAAATTTACTAACAATTTTTATTTAGTTTGCCCTCGATTCAATTAATTTAACGTATTTTTAGTGTTCATAATGTGTTCTATAATATTCGCCGTCTTCTGTCATCAATTTTGAAATGCGAGTCACCCCCTTAAAGGATAGGCAGAGAGTTCTAACATAATTTAAAGTCAAAATACTGGAAAATTTCAACCCCCCCCCCCCAAGACAAAAAAATCTGCTTCTCGTGTAGAAACTCCCCTTCTCTTCCATAAGACTATTAATCTATCTCTCCCCCCCCCTCCTCTGTAAGACAATTAATTTAAAGATTGGATATTTATCTATTTCTTCCAACTAACTATACTAGCTCAAATCTATTTCTGCTATGACCGAATCTGAATTTTACCCTTGCAATGACAAAGATAATTCTGGTCACACGCCATTTTCTGTCATAGCCTATGACAGAAAACTTTCCTTCGCTACATAGTAACCCAACGTCTAATACCTGCAATGACAGACATTATATCCTGGTCACGGCACCATTTTCTGTCGTGGTCCCCCCCTCTTCACAAGAGGAAAGAAAAAGAAAAACCGTTGAGACCACATTGACAGGAAATAAATAAAATATATTTATTTATTTCGACGTGAGAATAAATACGTATTTATCCTCTGAGTTGGAAGTAATTAAACTAAAAAGAATCGAGTTTATCCAATCTACGCAAATTTATAAATTTCTTTTCGCAATTACGTCTTTATAATATTCCGATTAAAATTTTATAATACAGAATACTTTCATATCACCTACCTACTTGTAAAAACCAAGAGTAATAATATTCGTCGTATAGAGACATTATACCTATATAATAATACGTATCATTAGTTTAACCTATCTCGGTTCACACCTAATTTAAGTTGTCTTAGACGTTTAACGTAATGCCCGTCAAAAGTGTCGGTCGCTAAATTCAACAATTTTCGTTTCTTCAAAGATATTGGCTCATGATACATCTAGAGGAAAGAAAATTTACGTAAAGGACCCTTTTCTACGTTGTGTTTACGATTTATAAAAGAAAATTTTATCAGTGGAAAACAAACAATAATTTCTATTCAGAAACATAAAAGCATAATTTATATAACAATCAAAATTTAATTTTCTGTTGTACATAAAGGTTAGTAATTAATAAATTATTTCCTTTTATACTCTGCGTTAGCAAGTATAAAAGCCTTACCTTATTGCTGAAAATACACAAAGAAAACAACACACAATAACAATCAAGAATAAATATCAAAAAAATTTTTATGTACCACAGAAATCCATGTTATTTGTTAGAAATAGTCAATGAAATAATATTTTATCAAACTTATGATTCAACGTTATCGAAAGTTTATTTCTGTAATTATATTACAGATTAGTTTTGAATGCAGTTTTATTTATAAAAGGCATATGGTTTCATACATAAAATAGTATCTGTCTAAAGCGCCAGGGGCGCATCGAGATGAAATATTTTACTGAACCAAAGTTTGACAAAATTCAATCACTGACTATTTTTGTTAATTTTAACAATAAAAATTGGTTTGTTAGTGAAAATTTGCTCCTACACACGCAAATTTCGATCTGACACAGCCTTTCATACACTATTGTCAGCCTCATTAGTATACAATATGATAAATTAAGAGAATATAATACATAAATATTTTCATGCAAAATAAAATAAAATAATATAATATTTTCTGCGGGGCTCAATTTAAGTAGCAACCAGGTCTGATTTAGCCTTGAGCTTAATTCTTTCACGCAAGGAACCCCAATGTCCAAAACTGAGGCTTGTGTGTGGGAATTTGGGATGTTAATTTATAATAAAATAAAAGATATTTACATAAAATAAATACGAGTTTAAAATTCATGCTATTGTTAGTATCCAAAATATCAGAAAATAATAATTAGTATAATGTTTCTGAGTCCGTCCCCGTTCTTATTATCAAATAGTTTCTATAAATTTAATTTACAAATAATATTAGTTTTTCAGATTTTATTAATTTGGAAAAATAAAATATTTAACAGAGACAGTCTCATAAACATATTCATCAAAACATTATATAAAAATTATCAATCCTTTGTCTACAGAAATTTCACTTATTTGAGACTTATCAAACAAAAGTTTTGATACTCCAAGAAGAAAGGCAAAGTCGTAACGATAAAAATATCTATTACAAAATTTGAATAAATAATAATATATAAAATTTCTTAGCTTTCGGGTAAGGCAGGATCACAGCATTTATCGTTACTTCTAATTAATTTATGAAGATTTCTTTATTATTTTCTTATGCGAAAATAATCACTAAAATATTGTATTTATTACTTCGAGAAAGGAATGTACACAAAAGAACAAAGAAAAAATCAAATACAACACTGCTTTTAAAGATTAACCTTTCTCTCTTAATTTCAAGACCAAACTGCCCCGAGTTGAGCTGTGACATCAATCTTATAGACTTCATTCCTTTGTCCTTCTTACAAAATTTACCTACTCTTTCACTCCTAGCACAAGCATCTACTTTTTTATGTAAACAACCACACGTGTCTCTCAATCCTTTCCTTGAAATTATTTTTATTTGAAGTATTTATAACTACATAACATATCAATATAAACAAAATTTAACCTCTTACCTAAAAGCAATTAATAGTTCAACAAACTTTCTTTGTTTAAAATTCAATTTGGTACTTTTCTTCACCCGATGTACTAATATCTACTTCCTATCATCTAAACACTGTCACGTGTTAAAATATTCAATGTACCTTCCTAATAAAATTATCTAATAAATAACGTACTATCTGAAGTACGTACCATTTATTTACCAACAAATATACTCCGAGTTATACATCCATATACCACTTAAAATAGTAAGTCGAGATATATTTAGTTTAATTTCAAACAATGTTTGTTAAAAAACTAAGACCATGTCACTACCTAAGTCAGTGCATATTTTCTGAAAATAAAAATATAAAAATCCCGTTCATATTTGATTATCCCTCTCACATTGTTCCTATTATAACGTACTGTATAATATAATAAACACAATATATGTAGATGTTGGTATGAATATTTTTATGATTATATTTCATCTCATCACACGATGTACACAATAAGGGCTCATCGTCGCGACGCCATGTCTTGGATAATACGAGGTCAAAGATTTTTGTCAAGAAATTTTATTTTTTATAATAAAACACACACATTAATATTTTTATTAATTGAATATCATATTATTTAATCAAAATGCAAGTGTTTTTACCAGTTCGCATATACATTTATTTATAAGATATTTCCGTTATAGAACATTTTATGACAATACATAAGAACGTTAGGAAGGCCGTGGAAAAAGTATGGACATAAAGTAAGCTGAATAGGTGAAGCTGTTATCTAATCTATACTCCCAGGAATAGGCATTAAGGGCGATTGGATTGGATTGTGTAGACCCTACATATCGATTAGTGAGCTGTAAGACACTTAGGGCCGATTTTATAAACATCCGTTCGTAACGCTTGATACCAATTTTAACCAAAGTTTGGTTTAATTACCGATTTACCGATTTTATAAAACGATAGTAGATCATGCACCGGGTTAAGCATTCGTTATTTGATTACCGCTGTATTTTGGCTAGTTAAACGTATTACGAATCGTATTTTATCAAATTGCTATCGCAACGACAATAACAAATGTCATATGTCATTATTCAGGCGCCATTTTGATTTGTGAAACCTATGGGGAATGATTTACAGTAAAGAATATATTATTTCCTTAAATTTTTATGTATTTCAGATTGTGAAGATGAAAATTGAATATTATTTTTAATTATCACTCTTTCATATTATATCTTTATTTTCTTTTATAAACTTTGCTTGAAATAAAACTTTTTACCACCAAACTTACGTTATTTATTTAGCCTTTTTCTACACACCTACATATATATGACCATGAACATAAAAACGTGATTAAGTTAATTTACAGAGGGTGCAAAAAGAGTGATGTTTTATGAATGCTCCATTTTATTATTTTCCATCAAACTCTCGTGAAAGAAGACATTGGATCAGTGAATTAGTAGGTAGATTATTGAAAATAGATACTAGGTATCATGCCATTTTCCTTTCTCAACAGACAAAGAGTATCGGGTATGGTAGTTTCATGTGTTAAATTTACATATAGATATGACCTCATGCAATGGTTAATTGTAAAAATAACATCGATGGATACATTTCATCCTTTTTAACAATCCCGTTTCTGAAGCATTAACTGCTTCTACAACTGTGTCCAGGTTTCACTCGCGTATTGTGTTGTATTGGCTCTAGGATAACAAAAAAAGAGTTCAATCTATACTATCTATTACAAGAATTATACACTGTTAAGTAAAAAAGAGAGGTTAAATAATAAATCAACAGTTCTTTTATTAAAATTCAATAAACATACATGGCTATTATTATTACAGTACTAATAATTATTAATAGAGACATTTACAGTTATGAGTAATAGAGATATATATGAAAGAAAACTAAAATTATTGTTAAAGATTGTAAAAAAATGAATAGTGTTTGAGTCTTAAAAATAGTCTTATAAATGGGTTTATTTTATTTTTATTATATAATAACAAACGGCGTGACCCTTTTACATGTAGAAAATATATAAGAAATACGTGACAGACAGAAAAAAAATCATAATTAAAAAACAATATGATACATATAACACAAATAAATCATTAAATAAAACTTGTTGAAAATCAAATAATAAAAGACAAGCAATAATAAATTATCATGATTAGGATATTTAATTTAAAATTATTAAAATATATAATTTAGTTTATGTTAAGAGGATGAAGAATTGACTGTTTCATTTCTTCGTCTAAGTTTTTCTTTTTTTTGACCATCAACTTCTGGTTTTTGGGTCTCCGCAACGCTGCGGGATTCCAATCCTTCCACACGTTGTCAGTTGGTGTCGATACGGAGGGCTCATTGGCACACATCTCGTCAGCCACTAAAGATATGGAAGGCTCCTTGGTACATAAGTTGGTGGCAACAGCTCTAAAAGATGTGCAGGGCTCATGGTCCGATCCAAAATGGGATCTGGCAGGATTTGGGTTTTTTCCCCTCCAGTGGCTCTATAAAATGTTTATAATTTGCAACACATAAGTTTATTAGAAACAGAATGATAATTTATAAGAAGAAGTAAGTATTATTATTTATGAAAATATTATACAAACGAACCGGTTATTAAGTTATATGGCTGCAGCCCGCTTCTTGGCACTTTTTTTTCAAACTGTCCCATTTTAATTTTATTTAGGACAGATCTCTGTGGAAGAAACTATTGACATTGAAACTTTCAGCCAGTTGGACCCAAAGTGACTCCTTCGTTGAGTTGCTCACGGAATCTGTTTTCTTATTGGTCAAGCCGGGAGACCCCTTGATCAGAGTTAAAAGTAAGCTTAACTCTTCCCCTGTAAATTTTTTACTTTTTTTCCTCTTGTCCATATCTATAAATAATGAAATACTTGTATGAAAAGCAAATTTTTTATTCAATACATTTGTCAAATGAAGAATGTGATTAAATTCACCGCAAAACAAAACAGTTTTCCATCAACTAAGTACTTAGCGATCGGATGTTATTGAAGTTAGCTAAATATATTTATGTGTCAGACATGAAATAGATACTTACCTGTGATTGTTAAATAGTGAACAGATTTAAGAAATCCAAAAAAAAAACCACTCCGACAGCTCTCAATACTCCAAAAGTACGGGGCACCACACAAAATTTGTTTATCAGAAATGACAGTTGAATCATAGATGTATTTCGTAACTATAAACAAATGTCAAAAATTGTTACCAGTATTAGGAATTTTTATGATTACGGGACGTAACTATTTCTGACAACTGTTCGTTAATAAAAAACGTTTATAAAATTGCCTATGGAAATTATTACTTACGACTGGATAACTGCTCGTATTCATTACGGAAGTTTTATCTAGTGTTTATAAAATCGGCCCTTAGTAACTACTTAAATGTATTTAGGTGTTACTTCATCTATTTTTTTTATACATATGTGGTTTTATACTTACTACTATACTTTACCGACCCGGCACATCCCACAACTGGGATAGTCAGCAGACCAGATGCATGTAATTAATATGCAATATGTTATCTCTGAGCCAACAAAAATATAAGACTTTCAGGATGGGTGGTACACCAAATCACTGAATTTCAAATGTAGGGTAAACATACCTTATTTTGACACTCCACCAATTATTGACACCTTAACATTTAAATGGAAATTCTAAGCTACTAGACCATAGATTTTTAAAATAAAGCATTTTAAACGGTGATTTTAATATTTTTACGTGTGGCAATAATGATACATTTGTTTTTACCAATATGATAGTTGAAAACTTGAAGTCATAAGAGAAGCGCGTGTGACAGAACTGTAAGGAAGCCATTTTATATTCATTTTGGTTAAGGTAAGTGCTTAACTTGTTTACATTTTTCTCTTTAGATTCTTATCTTCTAATGAGCAATTATAATATTTATCTTAATTTTGTGTTTTGTTAATATAAAGTATGTGATTTTTGAGATGATTTTTTTGGTTATTCAATTATTATCACACGTGTCAACAATTGGTAAAAAAATTATGGCATCTGCCTAATTTGGACATAGTGTGTCAATAATTAGATTTATAAAGTACTGGTTAAGAAGATTTTTTTTTATGCAATAACAGTTCGTTTTAACCATTTAAATGGATAAACTATATTAAAAAAATTGTTACTTAACATTTTCCAAATATTGACATGGTGTCAATATTTCAAAAACCAAATATTGACATGGTGTCAATATTTGGATATGTTGATGTCAATAATTAGTTATACCATCAGCAATTACTTTATTGTTTTATTTTTCTATATATTACAGATCATGGGAAAAGAAAATAGCAGAAAGAGATATTCAGCAGAAAGCGTTAAATTAGCCTTGAAAGCTATTAACAATGGCATGAGTAAAAAACTAGCTGCAAAGATATTTAACGTTCCAAGAACGACCCTTATTTTTAAAACCAAAAATCCGGGTCACCAAGATCGTCCAGGACCTCCAAATGCTTTATCAGTTAAGGAAGAGGAGTTTTTGGTGAATTGGCTAAGAGTTAATTCACAATAAGAATTTCCCAAGAGAAAGGACGACCTCATAGCCAGTGTAGGAGATTTTTGCAGAAAACCAATAGGCCAAATCCAAAACCAAAAGGCTTGCAACCCTTGTCAACTATGGCAAGGGGCAATTCAGCACCATCGAGGATCACTCTACTAAACACATGCTCTTGTACGAAAACAATCGGAAGAGAACTGACTGAAACGTGCCTGACCAAGTCAATGGCAGACGCACGAGATCGTCCCAAGTTAATCTGACCCAATGCAACGGAAACGCGCCTAGCCATCGTAATTCGTTGACATCGCTACCCTGTCTATGCGGCCCGCAGAGCAGGACAATCCCTGTCTCCCGTGGGGTGGGCCGCATTCTTTTTGAAGCGCTTGCACGTGGCACACACGCTCCTTTCAGTGGGGACTGTGGATTGTTCCTCCTCATGTCCCACCCTGGCACAACGCGCACACACAGGGCTCTTATGCATGCAGTGCTTCTGGGTATGACCGCACATTTGGCACTTATAGCACCTTGTGGCACCAACAAAGTCCCGTACTCGAAAAGTGGTCCATCCCACGTAAACGAAGCCCTGGGACACGAGCGCAGACCTGACCTGCCCAGTGCAGGCCAGGATGCTGTCAACAAAGCCACCAGTTTTCGGGCCAAACCTGGCGACTCTTCTAGTCGAAGACATAAAAGTATCCTCCGAAATTTCGGTTCCCTTTATATTTGCTCAGTATATCTCCATCAGGAGATCCGCGTCAATGAGCTTCCTCGGCGTATCGTGGACCACAATACGTGGGAGCCTTCCCTTGGGTTCGGCAGTTGTGAACCCCTTGGATTTAAGCTTCTCAGAAGCCAAAATTCCATCGCGCCCTCCTTGGTGGAGAAATGTAGAGCAACAGAAAATGGATGACAAAAACAAAAAGTTAGAAGATATTTGAAAGAGGAAAGACGAAAGATTGAATAAACAAAAATTGACAATAGCAAAACAAACAAAAAAGCAAAACCCTTACCAGAATCCAAACGCATAAAAGTACTTTCTGATATCAAAGTTAAATTATTTTCTGAAGAGTTCAGAAATGTAAATTTACTGTTGGATTAAAAGCCAACAATACATGTCATGGGCAAAAATTTAACAGAATATCTTATGAGCAGAATGAAGAGAAAGAAATAAAACCAATTGATAGCGGTATAAGAAAAAAAATCTGGATAAAAGTGAAATTGAAAATATTTTATTTGAGGGTGATTCTGAGGACTTGAAATTAATGTTGTTGTGTTAACATATTTCATTATCTTAGACCATTTTTATTAATTGATAGTATATTTTATTATTTTACACTTTACATAATTTCAATAAATTGTTATTTTCTTTGCAACTATTTACTATTTTGTTTTCCTACCCATAACTCTTAACAGAAATAAAGATGACTCATTAAATAATCAAGATAAAGAATGTAGGTACCTGAATTGTGGTTAATTTACAACATTTTCGCCAAAATTTAATTAATAAACCCTAGTGTCAATAATTGGGCAAAAAAGTGTCAACATTAGGAAAAACTGTGTCAATAATAGGGATTTTACTATACCTTACGAAAAATGAAAATAAAACAAAAATGGCTTTAAAATTCATTACTTTTCCATATTGCTGATGAAAAGTATATATTTTAGTACGATAAAACAATGAAAGCAATTGCATATCAACAATATTATAAAAAATAAATGAATTTGACTCCAATGTTCCTCTTAAAGTGTCAATAATTGGGTAGTTTACCCTAAATGTATTTATTTCTTTCAAACACCCGCCTTTTACAGGACATTCGATAAATTAGGTACGGAAAAGAGTGGGAGACCAATTTTTGCGAGTGTTTCGCGAAAAAACATAAACCTAAATCTTATAATACGTTTCAGAAAGTCATAAGGAAACTAATATTCTCTTCTCTCTACGAACTTCTATATTTAGCAGGTTTTAGAACAATGAAAGAATACTATCCTCCGTATCGATCAAGATTCTGACAGATTTTTGTAAGCAGGTTTCAAAATATCAGAAACATTTTCCACTAGACATTACAGTAGATATAAAGATATGGATAATGATGCTGAAGCTTATATTTTTTTGAGAAAGTTTAAAGGTTCGTCACTTAACTAAATGCAATTTAATGAATAGATAGCTCCACGTAAGGGAGTGTGAAAAATTAGTATTTAAGTACTTTATAATTAAAATTAGTTCGCAGAAAAATTTTTTGTAATAAAAGTATTAGAATTTTATGTAAGAATTTTATGTTTTGTTTTTTTTTTTAATTTTAATTAATGGAATAGATCTGAAAACAGCCGGATTTATTGCTGGAGGATGTTTTTTAACAAACTATTTTAACTAGGAAATAAAATAGGTACATGAAATGAGTACCCCTAAGTTATAGTAGAAGCTTAAATAATATTAAATCGATTCTACAATATTTATAAAATATTAGTAAATTTAGTATAACGAGTAATAGTTTTAGCGTTATCATAAAGTTAATGAAAATATATTTTCACCGTTACATTCGAATACAAAACATTGCCGCTGACGAGAATAATTCTAACGACAAAATGACGCTATTCTCACCAACTTTATAGTATTGTAACATTTGCAATAAGCCTACTGCTAGTATGATCGTAATATGAATGTTATTATATTCTTGAGAAACATACCTGTAGAATATTTTCCTGTTAAAAGGCTAAATATCACTACTGAAATTAGGACTGTAGGTTTATAGGAAGCTGTAACTCACCCTAAATTTCTATTTTCTTTCTTGTATAGCACTTAAACACCTTATATAATTGTTTGTTTTAATATCACTATTTGATTTTTATTATCATTGAATTAGTTTAATTCAACACAATCACTTAATTACACTATTGAAACTGTTTGATATATGACTGATATATATGCGTGTGCACATCACCAAAGTTTTCAGCAGAAGAGAGAGTTTTTTGTAACAATTATGTGAGCACACTGGGGTATAAAGAAGGGAGTGGGGGAAGGATATGCAAAGAAGATTGCACACACAATAAACACCAGTGATACACACACAAAAAAATATTAGATATTGATAATATATCTAACATCCTCACCACCCCGAAAAGTAGGAATATGTGAATGAAAATCTCATCAAAATGATTGTAACTGTTTCAATGGTTGAAAACCATAACCTTAAGATTCAATTCAATTCCTAATGTATGTTTACTCAATCAGACCTACATAATGTACATGAACTAATTTAAACGGAAGATACATGTGTATCCGACAACTTATAAATGTATACATAAAATTAGCCTACGTTGATAACTTATCCTATACCTAAATGTAAACTGTATTACTCTATTGGTAGTGGACAGACCTTTACGATTGGTCTTGTTATGAAGCCCTTTGCTGTTTGAAGCTCCACTACTCTAATTACTCCGTCGTCTCCTGGATGTAATTTTATAATTCTTGCCAACTTCCATTGTAAAGGAGGCAAATTATCATCTTTTATTAAAACTAAGTTGTTTAACTTAACGTTGATACGATCAGCTGTCCATTTTGCTCGTTGATGTAGAGTATGTAAATATTCAATATGCCAGCGTCTCCAAATTTGCTGACTGAATTTTTTTATCAATTCCCATCTTCCCAATAAATTAGTCTTAGTATTTTCTACACATTTTTCAGGAATGTTTAACAAAGGTTCTCCTATAATGAAATGCCCTGGTGTTAGGACATCCAAGTCTTCGGGATTATCTGATACGTTACAGATGGGTCTTGAATTTAGAACTGCTTCTACCTTAGTTGCTAAAGTGTAGAGTTCCTCGAATGTTAACGTTGTCTCTCCAACAACCCTTTTCATGTGAGATTTGATGGACGAAATCGCCCGTTCCCACAGTCCTCCCATGTGGGGAGCTGCAGCTGGATTCCTATGGAATGTTATTTGTCTTTCTGTTAAGTATTCTGATATATTCTCTACTGTTGAATTATCTTGTAAGAATTTGTTAACTTCCTTTAAATGATTTTTTAATCCTACGAAATTCATGCCCCCATCAGAATAAAAGTCTGAACACAGTCCTCTCCTAGATATGAATCTATCTAATGCTGCTAAGAATGCTGAAGAAGATAAATCTGAAACAATTTCAATATGTACGGCTTTTGTAACCATACAAATAAACAAACATATGTACGCTTTCTGTATTTTTGAATTACGTAATGTAGAAGACTTGATGAAGTAAGGTCCAGCTAGATCACATCCAGTTTTTAAAAAGATTCTTGCTTGACTTACTCTGACTTGCGGCAACGTTGCCATCAATGGTTCTATATTCTTAGGTTTTGTGCGAAAACATCTAATGCACTGATGAATAACTCGACGAACTATGCTTCGTCCAGAAATAATCCAATATCTCTGTCGTATATTAGACAATGTTAGTGATGGACCTGCATGTAAAATTAGAGTGTGATAATATTTAACAATTAACAAGGTGAAATTATGAGATTTTGGTAAGACGATTGGATGTTTTGCCTCGTATGATAATGTGGATTTATGTAATCTTCCATCTATTCGTATGATACCACTTGAATCAAGAAATGGTCTTAACTTACAAAATGTAGTACGATGACTCATATTACGCTTTATTAACTTGATATCCTTCGAAAATTCTACTGATTGTACATGTTTAATGAGTTTTACTAGAGCATCTTTCCATTCAACGGCAGTTATGTATCCTGATCGCTTATTCTTTTTGTTTCGTATGTTATGAATAAATCTCATACAATAGGCTGTTATTCTAACAAGTTTAGAAAACGAACTAAACTTCTCCAAAATATCCCAACTGGTATGATTTTCTACAATGTGAACTAATGCTGTATCTGGTACAATGTCTTCAACAATTTGTTTAGATGTAATATTCTCTATTGGCCATTCAGAAGGAGATTTGAATAACATTGGTGGCTTCCACCAAAGTTTGTGATTTATCAAGTGACTTGGTGATAAGCCGCGTGACGCACAATCTGACGGATTAGAAGACGATGGTATATATCTCCATATGTTTATATCACACATAGAATGAATTTGTGATACTCTGTTGGCTTCAAATGATTTCAATTTGTGAAGAGGTGTACGTAACCACGAAAGTGCGACTTTTGAATCACACCACGCATATACAGATGAAATATGAATAAATTCAAAAATATTTTGAATATAACTCAATGATTTTGAAAGTAAGTGAACACCGCAGAGTTCCATTCTTGGAATAGATAATTTTTGTTTAACAGGTGCTAACTTTGACTTTCCCATTAATAAATTAACATCTATGTTTCCTTGCTGATCTTCTGAACGTAGATATATTGCTATTGCGAAACCCTTCTCAGATGCATCTGAAAAACCATGCAGTTGATAATCTACATTCTTTTCCAATGAAACTACACATCTGTAGATTTTAATGTTTTGTATTTCGCCTAATTGAAAGATGAACTGCTTCCATTTGTCTGAAATATGATTGGAGATTATGTCATCCCAACCTATTTTTAAGAGCCAAATCTCTTGGAGTATAGATTTTGCGTAAAATGTGACAGGTGTCAACCATCCGCAAGGGTCGTAAAGCCTTGCTATGTTTGATAAAATTGCTCGTTTTGTTATGGCCGTGTTTTGTATATTCACATTATACTTAAAGTAATCACCTGATGGAATCCACTGAATACCTAATACTTTAATACCTATATCACATTCTGAATCAAAGGATTGAATTTCTTGACAGCATTCACTAGGTATATCGTACAGAAACTCCTTGCTGTTGCTAGCGAACTTGCGTAGTTCGAAGCCTGCTTTTGCTAGGAGATCTATTAATTCTGTTTTGTATTCAAGGGCCTGTTGAAGGTTGTCCGCTCCGCAGATAAAATCATCCACGTATATTTGATTTTGAATGATCCTACTAGCATTTGGATGTGAAGTTTGTCCTTCTCTTGCTAACTGTAATAAACACCTATTGGCTAGGTAAGGTGATGAAGTGATACCAAATGTAACTGTTGTAAGTCTAAAAACTTGTAATGGTTTTTCTGGTGAATCTCTCCAGAAAATTCCATGATAATTCCGATCATCAGGATGCATGCATATTTGCCTAAACATCATACGTGCGTCGCATATAAATGCTACCTGATGTTGACGAAATCTTAGTAGAACATCTGCTATATTCTTTTGAAGTTTCGGCCCTGCCATGATAACGTCATTTAAAGAATATCCGTTACTACTCCTCATAGACGCATCAAAAACGACTCGAACACACGTTGTTGAAAGTGTATTTTTCACAACACAGTGGTGAGGCAGAAAATATTTGATTTCAGATATGTTGGCTTTTTCCATGTGGTTTAACTTTAAATATTCATTTATAACTTGTGTATATTCTACTTTTAGAGCCGAATCCTTCTCAAGACGATTTTCCAATGAATAAAATCTTTTAAGAGCAAGATTTTTCGTTTCTCCTAGTTCCGGAGTAATATCCCTAAAGGGTAGTCGCGCCACGAATCGACCCTCCTTTGTTCTTGATATTGATCTTGAAAAATGTTCTTCACACTTCTCATCTTCTGGACTAACTGCTGTGATGTCTGGAACCTGCTCCAGTTCCCAGAAGTTTTGAATCAGAGTATCCAATGTAACTGCATGTGTTACTTGATTATTGCCTTTTGAAATATCGTTAGGTAGCTTCCCTATAATTACCCAACCAAATATTGTAGAATAAGCTGATGGTAATGTGGAGTCCAGTGTAATTTTTTCTCCATTCATAATCTCATTGAAAATATCTCCTCCTAATAATATGTCTATAGGACGTGAGATATGAAAATCTTTGTCTGCAAGATTGAGACCAGTAAATTTATTGTAAACATCCGAACTAATATTTTGCAATGGCAAATCCTTTGTAATCCTCTTCATACTGCATGTAATAATATCAAGTTGTGGTTCTTGACTGTGAACAGGTTTGATTGTACACCTGATTTGATAATTAAGATACTGAGAATTTTCTCCACCTACTCCCGTAATTGATATTGCTGCTCGTTCTCTCTTTAATTTGAGTCGTTGCACACACGCTTCTGAGATAATGGAACATGTACTTCCTGGATCCACTAAACCCCGAATTTCATGAAAATGGCCTTGTTCATCTCTAATATGTAACATGGTTGTACCTACAATGACGTTGCATAATTTGACTGTTGATTGTAATGATGTTTGTAAACATGTACCTGTCACTGTATGAGTTTCAGGTTCTCTATGTGGAGAAGAAGAAGAAGTATCAATGCTGCTTGCATGTACTCTATCTACGTGTAATAGGCTATTGTGCTTCCCACTGCACACTTTACATCTCTTGTTAGATGTGCATTGTTGCACCCTGTGTGGATGTAAGCAGTTCCAACAAAGATTAGATTTCTTAATTAATTTATTTCTCTCATGTACGTCCATATTCCTGAATGTGGAACATGCAAACACATAATGCTCTCCGTTGCAACAAATACATTTGGTGTGTGTCTTCGATACAACTGATACTTGATGTTTCGTAAATGTATTACGCTCCCTGGGTTGATAACTGCATGCCTCGTTTGCTTTGCAATGTTTTTCTAAAAAATCTACCAATTGAGAAAATGTAGGCATTTCATCATTTGAATATTGTAATTCAAATTTATTACGCAATTCTATGGGTAACTTCTTCAATGTTAAATGTAGTAAAATGAATGATTCTCCACTAAAATTAAACTTCATTGATTTCAATGCTAAAACATTCTGATTGATAATGTCTAGAAAATTACGTAATGTAGTTTTAGCATTAAGTTGTACTGATAATAATGCGTCCAAATGCTTTTCAGAAATGATACGTGTATTATAATATCTATTCTCCAAGATACTGAATGCTACTGAATAATTCTCATCACACAATGTCAAATGTCTTATCAATTGTAAAGCATCCTCTTTGAGACAGCTCATTAAATAATGCATTTTTTGAATAGGCTTTAATGTAGGATCATCATGAATGAGACTTCTAAAAATGTTTCTAAAGTTGATATACTCTGTAATTTTACCCGAAAAACTAGGAATTTGAATGTTCGGAATATGAAATCTATTATGCGAATTCATTTCTGGTTTTATATCAGTATCGACTTTCTGTTCTAAATTTTGTTTGTAGTATCTATTATAAACAGATTTTGTAGAATAAATCTTTTCTTCATAATCCTGATAAATAGCCATATGCATTTCTTTATCAAAACCTGCCTTTTTTGCAGCTTCAACTGAAATATAACACTTAAGAAATTCCTCATAATTTTTCTCAAGATCTTCGTAACGTGTTAAAAAAGCCGTCTTTATTGTTGGATCATTATAATTTGCTTCATTAATACTAGCAGATATTTCGCACAATTTATCAAGAGACATCTTTGATAAATTAAATTTGATTTCAGCTGACATTTTGAAGTTTGACTGAGTAATACAATAATAAACAAAGTTATGTCAAAGTGACGTTTAAAAATTGTCAATAAATGTAAACAACTAAGATGGCTGCCGTCTTGAATTGCAGCTGATTGCCAACTATGCACTATCTATGGTTTTCAGTTGAACAGTAATCAAAATCAATGTGAAAAAAATGCTACCCACAATACTTTGTTGCTATTGAAATATGAATCTACTATGTACCTATGTATGAAGTATGTATCACTGAATGAATACTAAATGTGCAAATCGCTTTGAAATAAAATAGAAAAAAGGATAACTGTATCCGGTGAGAGGGACCAAAAGGGATGTAGAATATTTTCCTGTTAAAAGGCTAAATATCACTACTGAAATTAGGACTGTAGGTTTATAGGAAGCTGTAACTCACCCTAAATTTCTATTTTCTTTCTTGTATAGCACTTAAACACCTTATATAATTGTTTGTTTTAATATCACTATTTGATTTTTATTATCATTGAATTAGTTTAATTCAACACAATCACTTAATTACACTATTGAAACTGTTTGATATATGACTGATATATATGCGTGTGCACATCACCAAAGTTTTCAGCAGAAGAGAGAGTTTTTTGTAACAATTATGTGAGCACACTGGGGTATAAAGAAGGGAGTGGGGGAAGGATATGCAAAGAAGATTGCACACACAATAAACACCAGTGATACACACACAAAAAAATATTAGATATTGATAATATATCTAACAATACCTATCCCCACAATTCATATGATTATTAATAAAAATAATAAATTTTTACAACAAATTTATTTAATCAAAAGAACAAAACATAAAATAAATATGTACATATTGTAGTACATTGGTACCTGACTATCTAAGATAATATTGTAATAAAACAGAGCCATGTCATTTTTATATCTATAAAATAAAATGAATTTATATAAAACAAACTAAAGAACATTTGAAGCGTAATAATAAGGGTGTAAAACTACAGACAATTTCCATAAATTTCCTTCATGTGTTGATCTAGCCAGTTTCCTGGCATCGAAGGCGCCAATTTTCAACCGGATGGAAGATATTCTTTCCGCTGTTAAGATGCGACAAAACGCATTCTTACTAACACCCTCTATCTATACATATACGAGGACGAGGGCACTCGCTAATACCGTTCGAGACAGATATGGGTTTGGTAAATATAAAAATAAAAGAATTCTTATATTTTTTATTGTCTCGATCATAAAATTATAAGCTGTGTAATTCAAAGCACTGAAGGCGAATTTATTCTAAATTTGTGATATCATCCAACTAAACTGGAAATAGCATAAACGTTAAGTAAAAAAAGCTCCTACGGCAATGATATCAAAGCATATAAATACATAATGTCGTTAGAAGATGTAAGCCTATTTATTAGCGCAAAGTTTGAAAGATTATATAAAGATAAAGATATAAAATATAGGGTAAGATCATGAGTGCGGGTTGAGTAGGATGATGCATTGTCTTTGCTTTGTGATTGTGTGTATTATTTCTGTCCATATGTATTTTCAAATGTTTTGTAATAATGATGAATAAATGAACAAATTAAATGAAATATAATGTTTACATCCTGATCTCGCAAGAAATAATTTTAAAAAATCAATGAAAGCTGGTAAAAATATCACTTATTTCTTTATTTGCATGCGTACAAAATCTTCTCATTTTGCCAATATGAGTCGAGAGGTGTGACAATAATTGTGTCCCACTCTTTTTTTGTGTATAATGTGTTCATACTTTTTTTAGGCTCCTAATTTTCTTTTGAAAATAACAATAGTTAGTTCGAATCAAATTTTGCACATCTAAAATTCCATTATCAAAATCATTGCTTTCTTTGTACTTATAAAACAAGTACTCACACAGATGAGTAGTAATTTTATAATATAAAGGTAAATGTAGGTATAAAACAATAGTCACATGACGAAAAAAGATATGTGAAATTATTAAATTTATTATCCACATAAAAAGAGATAATATAATGTATGTCAGTCGGATGATCCGATTCTGTGATTATAGAAAAAATACATACCTACCTACATAAAGTTATTCCTATAGGAAATAGAAAAAGAAAATCGCTATGAATGTAATATTATTATCTCTATATGTGTAGTACGTATGATGTGAATGATTTAATCATGGAAGTAGTGACTTTACTGGAAATATCGTTATGATAAATAGAGATAAATACTTTACTAGAATGACTCTTGTGCTTGAATGTTATGACTGAGATATAAACCAATTTGCTATTTAATGGGTGGCTATGTTTAAGTTATTTGCCCTAATCATAGAATTAACATTGAGCAAATTTATACTTGACTTCATTAAGGTTTTATCCCTGGAGACTTAGACAAATCGCACTTGGCGATCGACTACAAACGAACTTTTCGACAATAACCGCAACAAAAATGCATAATTACACGGTACATTGTAGGTAGATTGTCGAAAAATTTGTCAGTAGTCGATCACAAAGTGCGGTTTGTCTAGGTAGGTTTATTGTTTCGATAAGAGTTATTGCTTTGGGATATATTTCGATTTTACAAAAACCAAAATATACCTTTTAAAATTATAACTCTATTGTGCAACTAGTAATACATGTATTTAGTAATATATGCAAATACTAAAAATGCTTATTTTTGCTTTATTTTCACATAAAAAAATGTCAGTACTAAATATCGACAACTGAATAGCTTTGAGTGTCTTGGGTAGGTTTTTTCTTTGTAATTTTGAGTAATTTCGGACAGTTTTGATATCCACATAGTTATAATATTAGGGAGGGACACATAAATGTTTAAGCATTTTAAATACGGTTCAGAAAGGCAGCTCGTATATTATGAGTTTATTTAGCTATGAACCCTCCAGTTATCTCACTACATCCATGGCTATAATATGAAACGATGTAGTTGTAGTAGTAGGTACTATATACATAGTAATAGTGAAAAGTGGAGTTCGCAGAGAAGAAGTAATTTGCATAATAATACAGTATATATTCATTCCCAAAGACTGAACTCAGATGGCCGTGAAATCTATTGTTTTCTTTCAAGACATGAAGATCATACATACATACATACTTTGATCAACTGATACCATTCTTTATTACTTCTTTATCCTCTCTACTACATGATTTAAACACTTGTTTTTGATCTATGTTATTTCTTTGTTGCAACTTTCTCCAACGTTGAAAAATAAATTTAACGTCTTAGTATTATAATAAAAAATATCGCGAGGGATGAATGTTGAAAGTTCTTCATATATTTATAAAATCTTAGTACAAATTACTACTAAGTTCTAAAAGAAACAATAATTAATGATAGGATTATTTGGATAAGGTTTTACGTGCAGAAAATTGTCATAAATCATCATTTTAACCTAAAGACATCAGAGTGGCAGGATGTCAAGAAAAGAGGTGATTCGATTGGCTCGGAATCGCTTTAAAAGGAAGGCTTTGAAAAGAGTTTGTTTCTGCGCTGTGCTACCGTTCAAAAACAAAATAAAATAAAACGGAATAATTGAAAGTAATATGTACTCTTAATAATATTAAAAAATCATCCAGTAAAATGCGAAAACCCGTAAAATGCAGGAATAAAAAATTAAGACTTTTCAGCGTTGAGGTTTGCCACCCATCCTGTGTGTCTTAATGTTTTGTTGGCATGGAGGGGATAGCTGAAATGTTTATCTCATGCAGTTAGCCTGCTGACTAACCCAATTTTGGAATATGCCGTGATGGTATAGTTATAGTAGTAAAAATTGCGAAAACAACATAAAACATATAATTTGTAGGTACGTACACTTTTCAATTTGAATTAATCAATGATTTATATTCTAGGTATATCATAATATGAACAAAACTCTTTAAATTTTTGTACCAATAAAATAGTATCATTACATGTTAAACATGCACAAAATTGGGAGGCTTTTTTATAGTGATTTTTTTGTATGATATTTCCAGAGCGTAAAATATTTATTACACGAGTAGCAGAGGCGTATCAAGGATTTTCTCTAGGGGAATAATAGAAGCTTTGAATTTTTGTTATTGTTGCAACTATCATCAACTGTATGAATCTTTTTCAAGTCTTTAGTTCTAATATACATACAATTAGGTATATACGTAAAATTTCTATCCCGCTGTAGCAAAATGTTAAATTTGGTATGGTAATTTCAATTATTCCACAATTTTAAAACCTCCGTATATTTCATTAACCTTCAGGGCGGAGCAATTTCTCACTTTGATGCCAATTTTCGATACTTATCCAGTACTTTAACTATTATTTCACTATTTTCGAGATCCTGAGGGGATGGCAATGAGTACGCCCATGAAGAGTACGTAGTTTATTGTATCAGTAACGGTGATAATGCTGGAGCTTAAAATAATGGAAACCATTATAAAATGATGTAGAAAAATGGCAAATACAACAACAAAAAATTGAGTTTTCGACAGTGAAAAAATCTACCACCATTATTTTTGGATCAGTTGATTACACATGAATTCATTTTAATTCACTGATACAAATTTATTTGCAATTTAAATAATGATAAACAAAAAATACATAGTGAATTCATTTTATTTTTTATTTCATATTAAAATGTCTTTTGTAATAAATATTAAACTCGGTGGAACTACAGTTTACAAATACCTATCCCATATATTCAAAGCTTGATGTTCAATTCCTAATAAAGATGTTTATTTGATAAATCAAGGGATTGAGGTAAGAATCCTTTCCGTGAGTGTTATGCATAAAACATTTTATTAAGATATTTATTTATTCTTTTTGCAGTGTTAACAAAACAATATAAAATTTCAAATACTAGGACGATGTGCAGTGGCGAGATTATCACTATAAAGTGATTTCTTCCATCTAACCACGATACTTATTTAATTCAGCGATGAGGTTTGCCACCTATCCTAGACGTCTTGTCTATTATGACACACAAAACAATCAGTATGTATATAACAAGCAGTTAGTCTTCTGGCTACCCCATTTGTGGGAAATACCGTGACAGTCTATTTAAATTTGAGGACTTACTATAATTTTACAATAATGTTGGAGAATGTATTGATGAAATATCACGACAAATTTCAGACATTCAACAGCGGTTAGGTGTGCCACCTTTCCGAATGTATTTTATCATCTCATAATTAGTGAGAATCCGTGAACTCATACTAAAAATATTTACAGATTCTACTCCTCATTTCGAGATAAAGTGTTTTCATCATAGATTAAGAATACTTATCAAAGACCAAAATAAGTATTTTTTATTAAAATATTCTTAAATCCCTACCACACCAAACCGAAAATACCTACCTTCATCTCATTTCATTAAATGTTTGTGTGTTTATTAATTTTTTACATTTCTTTAACTTTGTACCAATGAGTCAACGTCATAAATAAATTAATATAAGGCACGATTTCATGATTTACATAATTCAGTAATTCATTACAAATAAATTAAAGTAGTGCCTATAGCCTATAGGCACCTTTAAATAATTATAAATTTCTATCGGTCATTCAGGTCACTCTCCATCCTAAATCCGTACACAGCCTGAAGCTTTGCATATTGTTATTATATTAGCCTTGAGAAAAAAGTTTGTGTTAAAATTTAAAAAATTATTTAAATAATAACGGTACTTAAATTAAATGTACCCATTTAATTAAGGTACTTGTTAGCGCGAAAGGCGTTTTTCACACTATGTGAAATGTATCGGAGTAAATTATCTCAGAAAAAAAATCTTCATGATATTTCGCATAAACATTCTTATTCCATCATTTATGTACATAACATTTTAAGATGCGATATTCAAAAGAAATGCTTTTCTCAAGACAAATTGAATAAAATTTACTAAAAAAACACCTGATTTTCATATCGTATTGGGATTTTTCTTTAAAAAATTGCAACATTCTCATGAAACCATACCCATTTAACTAGTTTCTATCTAACATTTCATCACATTTCTCATGAGTATGCCTATTATATTCGTAATAGATATAGTTTGAAAACGACATCAAATGTCGAAACCGAGATCACTGAAATAAGGTTTCTAGTAAAACTAAAAATCATATTTTTTTTTGTAAATACTTAAAAGATATAATTTGAGGAGATATTAAATTTGGTTGGTGGCATTAAAACTATTAGGTACTTGACTCTCTTTTGTGTATATATCTATACTATCTTATGTCTTATATATTTTTAATTAGTTTGATAATTTTGAATACCGTGTAATTGATTTTTATTTGTATAAAAGCTTATAGCTATATATGTATGTAAAATAAAATAAATAAATATGTAAGTGTGAGAAGAAAAGTGTGGCTAGTCTGTTGCTGTAGAACAGAATTCCCTAAGATAAGCGAACTCTGGAGAGTGTGTAGGTGTTCAAGATAGGGTTAAAGACCCTATTGTTCAGGAGGTGTTACGATTCTTCATACTCTTGTCGTGTTTTTTCCACAAAAAAATTGACTAGGTAGTTATTATTATTATTAAAAGTAGTTCGAGAAACAGTCTGCGACGCACGTTTAGAAATCTCACCGAATGACAAGTCTATCTGTATGTAATTTGTACTAAAAGTTAGTTCGTCGTACAGTTAGTTAATGTATATGTACTTCAATAATATAACAATATGTTGTATGTTGGTACATATTTGAATGTAATAATTATAAGGTAGGTAGTACAATAAACATGTTTCGTGTCGTACAGTACGGTATATTAGGACTTCATATTATAAACCTACTGTTTTGTATTATCGGTTGACGCCGGTATGTCTGACAACTTGTAACGTAAGCAGAATCTATGTACCGACGACATATTATTATTGTTATTATTATTATTATATATGGCAATATTTCGTATCTACGAGCACAGGAAGGTACAAGTAATCGTAATGACCGATGGTTGACAAACTAACACGCCATCAATAATGTTATAAAATATTCTTCGTCGATATAACTGAAAGAGTCTCTACAATGTTTTCAATAAACATCTGAAAAAATTAAAAGGATGCCGAAATGGATATCTAGTACCAAAGTTGGCAATTATCGTACCTAATAATATTTCTAAATCTGTTTTGGTTTATTCTGCAACGTTATTTGTTTACTTTAGAAAAGTGACCCCTTGATAATGTGAAAAAAATCTTGTCGAAGGCATTCGTATTTAAAATTTATTTAACGTGAAATATAAGGAAATTATAAAAACTGTTTCACAGTAGCCATATTTTTTGTTGAGTAATTTTCTCGTAGGGGAAAATATGCAAAAAATATAGCTAACGATAAAGCTAATATTTTTAGTCTAATTGATTATCTACGTCTTCATTGATTTACACACAATAGGAACATTTTTTCACTTTACTTTTCACTTTACTTTATTTTTCACTTTAAATACTGCAAACTAATAAAAAACTTTCGTTAAAATTAAATATATAACAGACAGCCGACGTAGCACGGATGTAACGCTCTACCTTTGAGTCACGAGATCTCGGGATCGATTCTTGGCAAAATCACAATGTATTATCTGAGTGTATCGTGGTGTCAGTACCTATAATACAAGATTCATATCTACGTCTGGGACTTGCTTGATCTGTGAGAATTTTCTAAAAAAAATATGATTTCATCTCATATTGCTTGATAATTACTGGTTAAAGTAAATTATGTATATAAAATATAAAATATTTTTCATATCTAAACGAGAAGTTTTGTACAGGCTCCTCATTTATAATGTTATATGTACCTACCCACATATACCTAGATATATCTTTATATTATGTTTAAAGGTAGGTACTCAATTATAATAACGAATGATTATTAAAAAATACACATATTCACGTTATTGTTTCACGTATATTTATATTAGCATGTCAAAGTATATACATACATACATAATGTGAAATAGGGGTACATGTTGTTATTTAAATGAAAAACTTGTTATTAAACAATTATATAGCTGCACACAAGAGTACCTACATTAAAATGCATTGTGTTTCATATTACGATTATTAATTACCAGCATTGACATCTGGCTTCATTCAGGAAACAAACCTGAGAGGAAAAGCGTTCGTCAAAAAAGGATTAAATAGACCATCATGTAAATCTGATTTTTCAAGAGGGACGCTTCAATGAGTCGAACACATTGTATAGGACAGCATGTATGAAGATTCGTATGACAGTGGTTGAAGCGATAGCTGTATGCAAATAAATAGCGCCCGAACTATTTTGATCACTCAAACATTTTATTTTACTTTTAATTTTGCATATTTTGCCGAACAAATACAGATACAGATTTTGCGGACATCATAAGCAATGTAAAATGAAAAATTAAAAAAATGCAAACAACATGCGAATGACTTTTATTGATATGTTAATACTGCGTTTGTGTGGCCGTCTGTATAAAAGAACTCTTGATAATTAGTTTTAATTTCTTACGAAAGATTTCTATACGTACTTAATAAACAAGATATATTATCTACACAATTCGTGTATAGATAATATATCTTGTTTATAGAATGTCTTCGGACGATGATGCAGAAAGGGTGTTTACACCCAGAATGTCTTTAAGTCGGACGCCACCTAGGGGAGGTGATGAAGAGGCTTCAGCCGGGGTATCTGCTGTTTTGGGGGGAAATAGAGGTGGATTACACCCACAACACTCGGGAGCGTATCTGGCAAGGACAGCAGTTCGGGGAGAAGCTACGAGACATGAAGACTCGGATGATTCGGTTGCGGCTGCATCGGGGGAGCCGACTTCGGGGGATCCGCCGATGGGGGTGCTCACGGTCGAAAGATCAAAAAAGAGACGAAGAGCGGCGAACAGCCCCACTACATCTGCTGCGGTTGAAGTGGTGAATTCCACCAATGTTTTTGGTGGAATCGTGGAAGATAAGGAGGCGTTCAAGAAAATTGTGACCCAGTTGGAGACAATGGTGTCTCAAGAAAAAGGCCGGCTGAAGTTAGAGCAGAGAGCTGAGTTGAGGGGCCTGGTTGCCGATGTGGGTGAACTACTCGCGAAGAGTCATCTTCGTGAAGTGGCCGCTGCTTCGAGGGCCAGCGCGGCGGAGGCAATGGTGTCGGCACTCCGAGAGGACCTTAGATCCCTCAAAGGGGACGTTCGTGCTGTATCCTCCGCTGTGTCGCAGGCGTCACTGGCTCCTGCTAGTGCGCCCAAGGAGACGTATGCAGAGAGGGCAGCTCGGGTGGTATCCCGAGCTACACAGGGGAAGAATGCTGCGGTTGATCTGATCACCAAGAGGGTGCATCGTCCAAAAAGACGGAGCAAGTCCTAAAGGAAGTTCTGGATCCTGTCCAGGACGGATTCATTCCGGTGAGGATTCGTAGGGCGTATGGTGCTGGAGTCGTTGTAGAGACGGCCACCAAGGAGGGTGCGCAAAAACTCTTGGCTTCTGAGAAGCTTAAGAGCAAAGGGCTCATTGCTGCCGAGCCAAAGGGAAGATCTCCGCGCATTGTGGTGTATGACACCCCACGAGATCTTTCAGATGAGGATCTCCTGAAAGAGATCTACAGGGCCAATATTGAAGGGAAAACTGACATCAGTAGGGAAGCCTTTTTGTCCACGACAAGAAGAGTGGCTAAGTTTGGCCCCAAGACTGCGTCACGAATAGGCAGCATACTGATCTGCAGCGGGCAGGTCAGGTCCGCGCTTCTGGCCAACGGAGCAATATTGTTGGGCTGGAGTTGCTGTAAAACCAGAGACTACATAGGCGCCACAAGGTGCTTCAAATGTCATATGTATGGGCACACCCAGAGGGAGTGCAAACACGCTGCTCCAGTGTGCGCACGTTGTGCTAAAGAGGGGCACGAAGAGAGGGACTGCAATGTCCCTATTGCAAGAAGGGTGTGTGCCACGTGCACAGCCTTCAGGAAGAATGCTGCCCACCCCACGGGTGATCGGGATTGTCCCGCTCTACGGGACGCAATTGACAGGATGGTGCAGTCAACGAATTACAATGGCTAGTGAGGCTGCCGTCGTGCTGGGCCAGATCAATCTAGGGCGATGCCGCGCGTCTGCTATTGATTTGGTAAGGTCCGTGCAGCGCAGGGGCGTTCCATTGGTTTTTGTTCAGGAGCAGTTGTTTTCACGAGTGATCCTCGATGGTGCCGACGTACCGCTTGCCGTGATCGACAAGGGGTCTCGTCCCATGGCGGGTTTCTTGGTGGACACCAGTAAGGTGCAGCCGTTGTTCTTGGATGGACTTTCGGATGAGTTCCGGTGTTGTATATGCCTCCGAATCGATGGCCGCGAGATCTTCTTGATATCTGTATATTTTAAGTTCTCTGATAATGTAGGAATACACCTCCGGGGCTTGAGACGGACTCTTGACGCTTTGCAGGGCAGACCGGTCTTGGTAGCTGGTGATTTTAATGCACGCTCGCCTCTCTGGCACGACAGACCTGGCACGGACCGCACTGGGAGTGGTGGACCAGTGGAGGATTTTATATCTTCCGCTGGCCTCAACATTCTCAATGTTGCCGGTCAACCGGCCACGTTTGCTGGGCCAATGGGGGAGAGTTGGATTGATTTAACTCTATGCACCGATGATCTGCTTGCGGATCTCTCCAATTGGAGGGTCCACGTTGGGGAGGTTGTCAGCGACCATCGGCTGATCACTTGGTCTGTCGGGGGTTCGTTGGAAATTGAACCATACGGTCTGTGGAGTTTCAAGCGTTCGAAGGCGAACTGGAATTCTTTTGGAATTTGTTTGAAAGAAGAATTGAGAGATTTTGATGTATATTTGGTGGAGCTGAAGTAGCTGGGGAAAAATTTAACTCAGCGGTCGTCTCAGCGGCGACAGTGGCGCTGGGAAGGTGCAGGCCTGGGGGACGTCGTTCCACCAATTGGTGGACCCCGGAACTCACGGTTTTAAGACGCCAATTTAAATCCGCCGAACGGGCCTTCTGCCCGGTGAGAAAAGGCAGCGTGTTGCGGGACTCTCCAGCTGGGAGGCAACTCTTTGAGCGGCTCCAGTGAGCGAGGGACTCTTTCAAATCAGCCATAAGGCATGCTAAGACCTCGGCTTGGAAGGAGTGGATAACAGAAACGGGAAACGCCGACCCTTGGTCCGTGACTCGAACTGTGGTTAAGTCTAAGAGGTCTGCTGATCACTATCTTACCAGTATTGTTTCTGGCGATAATGAAACAGTGTGTATTGACGGCACACTCAGGGCGCTATTAGATGGTCTGGTGCCCCTTGACTCAATGTCGGGGGACACACCATTTCATGCAGCGCTGCGTTTCCAATCACGCTGCCCCCCCGATGAGTCAGTAATCGAAATTGACGATGTGACACATCAAGAATTGGGTGAAATCGTCAAAAGATTAGGACCAAAGAAGGCACCTGGAATTGACAGAGTGAATGGTGTGATTGTGAAGCAGGTCTGGAGATTCTGTCCGGCTGAAATGTTGGGACTTTTCCGGGCCTGTCTGCGACAGGGAGTGTTTCCAAAAGTATGGAAGAGAGGTTTGCTTAGGGTAATCCCGAAAGGCAACGATAAGCCTCTGTCGGATCTCAAGGCGTATAGGCCTATCACTCTGCTGCCTTCCTTTGGCAAGATACTTGAGATCTTGGTGAGGAACCGGCTAGATGGGGCCCTTGTGCCGGGAGATCCTAAGCAGTTTGGTTTTAGCCGGGGCTTATCCACAGAGCACGCCATTGATGCCTGCATGAAGTGGAGGGATGACAGTAAGGAGAAAAATGTGCTGGGTGTCTTCCTTGACATAGCTGGGGCTTTCGACAATGCGTGGTGGCCACTCATACTGGCCAAACTGAAGATACGGGGATGTCCTCGCTGGCTGTTTAATGTGATCAGCAGCTACTTCAGCGACAGGTCAGTGGTGATCACCCACGCGGGACACTTGGTTGAACGGGTTGTAGATATGGGCTGTCCGCAGGGCTCGGTCCTCGGACCATTCTTGTGGAACGTCCTCTTCGATGACCTTTTGAAAATAGATCTTCCTCCTGGCTGTACGATTTTCGCTTATGCTGACGATGCTCTTCTCTTGCTGTCTGGCAGCACGAGGAGAGCGATTGAGGACAATTTTAAAACCGCGATCGAGCGCATCCTGACGTGGGGCAGTGTGAATAGGCTTGTCTTCTCGCCGAGCAAGACCTCCGCGATGTGGTTGAAGGGAGCGCTTGGAAGGGGCAGAAATCCGGTTCTCCGGATGAGTGGAACACCCGTAAGGGTGGTCGATGAAGTCCGGTACTTGGGAGTTGTTCTGGACAGGGGTTCTTCCTTTCTTCCTCACGTGAGAGCGACTGCCGAGAGGGCGAAGGTACTTTTCTTCACCCTTCGCCGACTTAGTCGTGGTACATGGGGCCTGCGTTCGGGGACTGTAAGGGCCATATATCGGGCGACGTACGTGGCGCAAGTTACGTATGCTGCTCGGGTTTGGTCTCATAGACTTTCGGTAGGCTCCGTATCTACGGCAGTCTTGAGGGGACAGAGACTCCCGCTGCTCGCCGTCACAGGTGCGTATCGTACTGCCGCTAGCGATGGCCTTCCTGTTATCGCTGGCGTGCTACCCGCTGATTTGGAAGTCCTAGACAGTGTGGCCAGGCGTAAGATCATGGCGGATGGTGGGACTGAACATCTTGGTATTTCCGTTCAGACGGAACCCGGGAACAGGGGAATTAGTAGGGCCTTCAGCCAAATCAGAGAAAGAACCTTGGATGTGTGGCAGGAAAGATGGGACCGGGGGAGAACCGCTAGACTTGTCTACGATTTTCTTCCGGATGTAAGAGAGAGGATTAAAAGGCGCTTCCTGTCCTTCAATCACTTTGCCGTGCAGTTGGTGACGGGACACGGGGAGTTTAAAGCCAAGCTCTTTGAGTTAGGGCTGACGGACGACCCGTGGTGTGTTTGTGGGACGGGAGCTCAGTTTGCGGGGCATATCCTGTGGGAGTGCCCAATGATGACGGATGCGAGGGATGTAATGATTGATAGTTTGAGTGATGATACTCCGAGACCCGTTTGGTCTGGGGAATTAATGATTAGTCCGAGAAATTTCAGGGCCTTCTTGGAATTTACGGATGTCTGGGTGTCTCGGTGGGACCTTCTGCGTGAGCCGGGCTTACCCCCGGCTTACCTGGATAAGCTTGATGGTTGATTTTGCCTTGTGTGATCGTGGCTGTCGCGAGCGAACTCGTTTCTTCGTCTTTTGTGCTGTCCTGTCTCCCTTGGTGGAGAGTCTTAGGTCTGGGAGGGATGTCCCTTGGGGAGGGAAGCGTGTCTGTGAAGACTCCAGTATCAGCGACCCTCGGGTTCACCGGCATGAATACCTAAAGAAGTTTCCGGACACCTCAACTCGGCTCTCTGCTCATTTTTTTTATTTCTTTTAATTTTTATTTCTATTATTTTGTTTTAAGTGTTGAATTGTTATCTAGGTTAAGGAAATACCTTTATAAATATATTGTTAGTTTTAAATAAATTATGAATGTATTTGCTTCTCTCGGCTAGAGGGACATCGAAGGAGTGTAGTCAAAAGATTCCACACACGGGGTTGTTTTTGGCCGGCCAGCCCCTCAGGCTGCCCACTAGGGCGCCCCCGGTGTGGACAAACTTTGTGCAGTGTAGAATTCGGATAAATGGAAGTCCCCAGACTTCTGCGCTATCCGGGTGGTCGGTGGGTCTCCTTCAATGTATATACAATTCGTGTGTCCTGCCAGAGATTACATATGGACAAGAGACTATAACACGAACACCTGCGAGCAAACGAAAACTGAGGTGTGTACAGCGTGCCATGGGGAGACAAATGCTGAGTATCAGCTTGAGAGACAAAATAAGAAATGAAATCATCCGATAAAAGACAAAAGTCGTTGATGTTGTTGATAAAGTCTCCAAGCTGAAATGGCAATGGGCTGATCATTTGGTAAGACGAGAGGATGGCAGGTGGACTTCCAGAATTCTTGAATGGAGGCCGTGGGAGGATAAGAGAAGCGTAGGAATACCCCAAAAAGATGGGTTGACGATATTGTCCAGATGATGGGAAAATAGTGGTATCGTGTTGCTCGAAATAGGAAAGTGTAAAAGTTTTAAAAAGGCCTATATCAGCAGTGGAGAGAAGAAAGCTAGTAGTAAGTAAGTATTTATAAAATTTTATTATACAGGATTGTGCCCACAAGATGTTAGTTTTCATTTGGCTTACCTGTTGCTTGCCTGGATAGAGTGATTGTTGAAGACATACGAACATAGATACTTCCATATTTACAAACGGACCAAAATATTTATTCTGATAAAATAGTATATTTTTATTCACTACATTATGTATATCATAATTGCCATGGAAAACTACAACCGCCTTGAAAGCTTCGTTGAATAGAATATGTACAATTAAAGTACAATTATTTTAAAGCAATTTATTTGTATAAATACAACAAGTATGTATATCAGACTTTTGATTACACGGAACGACTGCTAATTGAAAAAAAAACCTTTGTTCTCTTGTAAATGAGTTTTCCTATAATATTCAGGATTTTCTTCCAGTTCATCTCTTTGATTATAAATTGATATAAAAATATGTAAGTGCATTTATAAGAGTTACGAATGAAAAGGAAAAATTAAACTTACGTACATCTAGCTTGTTGTCAAAAATCTCGCATGAAAGCAAATTTTACAAACCTGAAACAATGAAATACAACACAATTAATAATTTATTCACAAAAAACATTAATGAATTTATAAAATAAATTACTATAACTTAAGTATTTAATATTAATAAAATAAATAGGGTAGGTACCTTCATTGCTAAAAGCACCTTTATGTGTTAGGTGTGTGGATTGTAGTTTTTTTATTATCATTTTGATTTTTGTAGAGATTTTTCCCATTTGTGTTTTTATTATTATTATTTTTATTTCTGTTTAGTGTTAATATGATGTGGTTAGATGGAAGAAATCACTATAAAGTGATAATCTCGCCACTGCATATCATCACATTCTTTTTTTATGTAAACTGCTTTGTTGGTTTTGTTATGTTTATGATGATGTGCAAGAAGAATAAAATAAATAAATAAATAAATAAAAGCGTACTGTAAAAATACACAATTCTAATAATTTTCACACTTGAACTACAAAGCTTTAGAAGTTAAGACTGGTTAAAACAGAATGATACGGTTTTGAATAAGTGGAAACGAGACAGGAAAAATAAGACATTCAGGATAGGTGGCATGTCTCGCCGCTGAGTTGTAGATGTGAATTGTATTCTACGTGAGATTTTACAAAGATGTACCTTTTACAGGACGTTTAAAAATTTACAGATAAGGGTGGAAGACCTATGCTTCAAAGGGGACTCAACAGGGAGAATAAATATTTTATAAATAATATTATTTTTTTATTCATTTTTAAAAGATAAATCAAGAGATGATACAAGAATGTCACGAATATAAAAATAAATTATTATATTAAAAAGATAAGATCAGATATTTAAACACGCAATAATGTGTTGTGAGAAAAGAGTAAAATAATTACCCCCAACACAGGGGTGTGCAGCCATGTAGAAAACTTCTCAGTTACAAGGGTGGGATTTCTATGATAGTATTCTACTATGAAGTTTTTATTATCAAATTTTCTAGTAATCTCACATGCATTAGAAACAAATATAAAGTGTAACCTTAATGCATAAATTGTATTTTGTTCGTTCGGTACCCCACTTGTGGTGAGGGATCAATCTATCTTACCATAACTAACAATAATGTAAGTCATCCTCTCCATGGTTTGGTTTTATTCGTAATAAGCTACTAATATCTACTGATTTTAATTAAAAAAAAAAACCTTTTCTTTGTCGGAGATCCTCTAAACGTGTGCCAATGACACAGACCATGGCACACTTGCTGGGAGTGTCCATTGTGCCCTGTCACATGCACTATGGAGGATATTTTTGTCGCATCTCTACGTGCTGTGCGTTTTGCACAGTACTGGAGATCAGTTTTATTGGTTTTTTTCTCGATACGATAAATAATAATGAAAAAAAATAACTTCCTATCACGATAATACATATACTAGAAAATAATTACGAGTACTATTTTCTGGTACTAGAATCGTCTACAGTTGGGGACATTTTATCAAGTGTTGGGTTAGTCGATTAGTTTGAAATAATTAAATGATACAAGACATTATTGTACTGTTCGTATAGATGTACAAGATGCGATAATAACATGGTTTGTAATCCTTGTTGTTGTTTTAACTAACAACAAAATAAGTAGGCACAGTTCCCAAGTAACAATTTAGTTTTATAATTTTTTTATTATAGAACATTTTTGTTTTATACTTGTTAAGTTAATGCTCATTGCCAGGATTTTTAATGTCAAATGCTTCTATGGATGGTATTTAATCGCACTACAAATTTTTACTTTAATTTAGTAATAAGACCGTTCTTAAAACAAATAAATAAAACTCTCTCTCTCTCTCTCTACCATCACGGCATACTCCACAATTATGTAAGCTAGCAAACTAACTAGGTGTATGCATTAATGCCTTGGTACGGGCTCATGATCTGTTAGGTAGATCTTATGATAAAGGTACTATGTTATATAAATACTTGTAAAACTTAATATTTTTATAAATTAGTAAATAAATAAACGTCATCATCGATTCTTTTAGAAACAAGCCTCCTCCATTCAGAGCGATTCTGCGCCGATTGCGTTACCTCTTCTTACGACATTTCCAGCGCTCTGACGTCGTTCTTATAGGAACGCCGTCGGAACCTTGCGGACGAAAGAACTGTCCTTTTTTGCCCAACTATGAAACGCTCAAGTTTTTTTTTATTCGTTGCATTTTTTCCGTTGTACAAGCGTTCTCTTAGCTTAAATGTTTTATAAGTTATATTGTGTAAATGTTTACGCGTCTCTTATAAAACTATAAGTTGTTACGTACCTACGTACTTTGGTCATAGTAATATCATTTACGTTACCATTTGAAATGGGTAAAGATACCAAGCATTTTCTCAACATTTTCATAACAAACATTTTTTCAACTAAAATGTTTTATAAGTTAATTTGTGTAAATGTTTACGCGTCTCTTATAAAACTATAAATTGTTTCGTGCGTACCTACTTGGGTCATAGTAATATTATTTACGTTACCATTTGAAATGGGTAAAGATACCCGCTGACGGCTATGTCATATCAACATGATTTATGTCGAGAACGTTTTGTTAATTATTCCTTGACAGAATTATGCTACTACTGTTATAACAATATTACTATACAATAGTATTATTATTATTATTAAACAACATGCTGATTATTATTATTATTATTATATTGTTATCATTACAATACGCAGTTAAGTGTATTTATTAAAGGACGAATTATTATTATTATTATCATTGTTGTCTGTGTTTCAATTACAACAGAAAAAAATAGTTTATTGTATTATTATTGTTCCACCTATTCTAAAAGACTTAAAAACAATAAATATAATTGTTGAATTTTATCGTAGCATATCTTAATATTATATTCAATTATTTTCTCTCATATTTTGGATTACATGATTACAAACGAGTTTTCGACAATAACCGCAACAATAACGCATGATTACGCGTTACAATAAAGGTAAATTCTCGAAAAGTTTGTCAGAAGTCGATCGCCAAATGTGGTTTGTCTAGGTACCTGGTACCCAGATCTCTGAGATTATCATAGGAAGAGGTGATTCAATTGACAAAGACGCAATATATAATTGTATGACATATTATGCCTCAATATAAAAACATGTATTTACCATACACCATGATTTAAAAAAAAAATCATTCATGCATTTAATCATACCATCACGAAATTTCCGACAAGTGGGGTAGCCAGCTGACTAATTGCATGTAAAATATACAAATCATCCTCTCCGTGCCAATAAAAGGCAGGATATTCAGGATGGACGACATTCCTCATCGCTGAAATGAAGATGCAAAAAATATTTTATACGTGAATGTCCTAGAATAGACAAACTAAATTTTCATGTTGTCCAATAATAATAATAATAATACAATACGCTTTGAATATTATGAGAGCATGTGTTAAGAACAAACAGTTTTAGTATTTCTTCTGAATTTATGAAGCTTAGATATTGAGGCTTCATAACATTGCAAGGGAATGGTAGGTAAGTATAAAACTCTAAGCAAATAATTCAAAAGGATATGACGTAGGTAAGATGCTGTTGAGTTAATGTTTTCAAAACGGAAATTAGTATCCAAGATAAAGTAATGTTCCTGAAACGGATGATTCTACTTATACCTATATTTCATGTTTTCAAGAAAAATAAAAACACAGGTAATTAATTGTAAAGAATTATTGCCTTCATACATATAGATAGATATATAACAGTGTTTAAGTTCTAAATCCTTTCCAAGACTAATCAAATAATACCGTTTCAACTTTCTATTTAGTTTTGTATATTCTTTCTTATGACTCAGTAGATTTTGAAGTGTGATTGATATAAGAGTGATATTGAAGAACCACATTCAATTCGACAATAAATTGAAAAATGACATTTCACAAAACATCTAGTCAAGTTTAGTGGCATTTGCGTTACAAAGTTAAACGCAAGCTTTTTCAATTGCAATTCTTTTTGAATGTTCATTTAGTAGAACCATGAAAAGGAGATAATTTGAATGTAAAAATTTTCTCGGATATAAATGACGGGTCGGAACATAGAATAAAAATACCTGGTTGAATAAAAGTTTACTAATAAGAAAATCGATAACAGTCAATTATTTCTTACGTGTATTTACTACAATTTAGACATACATAGTAATTATTTGATAATCTACCAGGTTTATTTAACTATCTTTGTTCTGTTTTCCATCAAGATAATGTTGATATAGTTAATATGTATTATGTAGGAAGATAGAACATGTTAAACACCCAATTATTTACCTATCTATTATTCTTGGCAATTAAGTTATTTATGATTAGGTATATAAACTTTGTAAATAGATAAATGATATTAATAACTGTACAAATGTTGTCACACGATAATATCAGGAAATATTACTATCGCTAGTATATGCAAATAAGCTAATACCATTTTTTTTAAACTTGAATTTTTTCTAATAGTGAGAATTATTTTCGTATATTATCAGTAGTTTGCAGTACAGAAAATTAACTGCTACTATTACTGCTATATACTTACTCTCATGGTCTATATCACAAGGGAGACTAACTCCATGCAATAAAGTTGAAGATTGTCCTCTTCGTTATTAATAAAAAAAATAAGACATTCAGGATGAGCGGTATGCCTCATCGCTAAATTGTAGATGTTAATTGTCTTATATTTAAAGTTCCACAAACACCTTCCTTTACCAGGACACTCGAAAACATCCAGAAAGCAGTGAAAAACCTTTTCTATACCGGGGATCCTACAGGACTGAAAATTGAAATATTAGAATATAACTGCCAATGAATCTCTTTAGCTTTTTGTATAACAAGGCAAGAGTCGTGTGAGATGAAGGCAGATATCCTGGTTGTATAACATTGCATTAGACGAGGGTGTTGCAGATGGTGAACCTCTTCCATTTGGTTCAGGACAAATAGAACTATGATGATGCGATATCCAACATTGGGATGACCTGATATGCCACAAAGTGGGTATAACGGAATAAAATTTATTCCAACCTTTGATCTTTTCGAGAATATTTGAACCAGTTGCTGTTTCTATGATATCAAAACAGAAACTTTGATTGACTGTATGAAAACACAAAATTATATAACGGCCACTTTGATTCTAACTAGGTGCCTTGAAGAACATAATAATTATAATCAGTCTCAAAGTAAGTAAGTAAGTAGGTAATTTTGGTAGTTTAATTACGTGTTTGTTATACATTAGGTAAATAAATATTACCCAAATTAGTATACGGATATCTTCTTATAGAAGTTACATTGATGCCTTCATATAGACAAAACCTATCATTTCTAAAATACTTGTGTGTTTGCTTAATGTGCCTATAAGAAACGTACCTAATAGGTACTCTTGAGACTTTAAATATAGAGTATTTTCTATTTGAAGTTTATAAGATCATACAAAAAAAAATTGATTATTTTTACGTATTCATCATCATCGCCATCAACGCTCCTCTCGGAAACACAGGGCAGAAACCGGCCTCCTCCATTCAGAGCGCCTCTGCGCCAATTGCGTCACCTCTTTCCACGACATTCCCTGCGCTCTGATATCGTTGTCATAGGAACGGTGTATTGTGAAAGAGGGACACCCGGGCATATTTACGTATTATAGATTCTTTTTTTCTTCCGAGGTACTCTTAAGTTTTTAAGTGTCCTGTGAAGGTAGATATTCATGAAAAGGCATGTATAAGCACCTTCTATTCAGTGACGAACATTACACACTTTCAATCCTGAATGTATTATTTTTGATAGTACAGAGAAGATAACATAACAATCGGCTGGTCTGCTGGCTATCCCACTTGTAGAATACGCCGTGATGGTATATTAGGAGCAAAATATATGTTTTGTTATATTTATTTAAATGAGGTATAATAATTAACTCAGTATAACTTACTCAGTATCCGTCTGCTAATCCCTAACTAGTCCTTTCGGAGAGTTGGGTGGGTATCTTGTGTTTTATTATTCTTTATTGATTTATATCACGATTCCTCCTTTTTATCTAACTCTCCGAAAATTTTAAATATTTTTTTTAAGTTTTGTTTTAATATGACGTGATAAGATGAAAGAAATAACAAGTTATTATCCAGCCACTACATTTTATTGAAGTATGTTTTATTAAAGTTTATAATTTTGTTGATAATAATGATGTGCAAATAGTCTTCTTCTTTTGCTTCAGTTAGGACTATGTCCTGTGATTCTCGGAGCCTGCTCCTGGGAGGTGGATGTCCAACTGTATCTCCATGCAAATAGAGTGAACAAATAAATTAAATATTATAATCCTTACATCTTAAATACTAACCATAACATAAAGAAGTGCTTAAAAAATTAATAGATCCATATAAGATTAAATTTATTATAAAGATATGAAATAAACAATAATAATTAAGTAAGTAATGGAATAATGTGCGTGTTATTTGTTATATAATAATAATTTTATTTAGTATACATGCAATACATAAAAAATGAGTAGTAGTTCGTTGATCTTACGAGATAATCATAAATATTTGTTACGCATGTAGGTAAAGTATAGCATAAAACAGTAAGGCTGCCATTTCATCAGAAGGGAATGAATGTGTAGGCAGTAGTGGTGCTATGAGATTATAGGCACTATAAAGGGCATAAAATCATATTTTATTATGGCTTAGAGAAATCACGTAGTAGCACCAAATAATATTATTATTATATTAGTGACGAAATCTATTGCATTTTGTTCGGATATCTATTTAATATCCGAATAATATGTCGTGATTTGTGAGTTATCCTATGGAAATTTTTAATATATATGTAATCTTCTTCTCAATTTGACTGTAAAAACTGTGATTCCTTTGAATGTTATTTTTGAATTGCTCTTTTAACCATTTGACTAAAACTAGTGTTTTTAACTGATCTCTAATTTTTGTAATTTTTCATATTTTCATTTTTTTATAATTTTTTTTATTATGATATTTAACTTACTGACTTTTAACCAATATTTGACATTTTTATACCATTTTGATATATTCTTTTAAATGTCTTGACCAAAAAAAAAAATTTTTTTGTCAATTTTGTGCTTTTTTATGAATTTAACCTGATAATGTTACACTGTTTGTTAAACTCTCGTTTTCTGTTAATCTAATTGTTTGTGTCTTTTTTTAAAGTGATCGTACCCTTGTTTACATGTATTGTAAGTATACAAGGGTTTAACATGTAAAAGGCTCTGGCCGTGAATATTTGTAAAATAAAAAAAAATAAAAAAAAATGCCATATTAGGTTTTACCAAATTTGACAATTACTCTTGCAAAAACTTCTCTATAAACTATCAGTACCCTACAGGTCTCACTTCAATCCAGTTTTTTATATTGTTTTATTAATGATCTACATGAGAAAAATATATGTAGTTAAAAAATATTAGATAGGAACTTTTTTCTCTATTGGGAAAGTTTAATTTGCGGTAATATAGATATCATTTTCCTCGATGAATTTCGTTTCATTTAAAATTTTACTAAGCAAATTTTTGGTAAACATTTGATATTCTAGGACTCTACAGCTTCTGGTCGGATAGTACCTACATAAATCTTGGTCGGATACTTAATTCTATTCTATGTATCACCCTTTAACGCTCCTCTTCTGAGTACAATGTGTCGGCTAACAAACTTTTATCAATAAGTACATCTTTAATAATTACATTGCATAATGATTCTGACCGAACTAAAATAAGGATTATGTGAAAATGTTAGATACCGGATAGTTGACGGATATCCGTTTCACGTCTAATTAGGTATAACAATATCATAGGAAAAGCAACGTATGTATTAAACAAAAGCTTTCTACTTTACTACTGTTGTGGAAGATAGATCGAGTAAGGGGAAAAGATGGATTGAAATATATTTCCACTTCATTAACCACATAACATACAGCAGATATACAATATATTATCTTATATGAGGATATAATTGATAAGGAAACTACTAGGAAAATAAAACCATTTCTGAAAATAATACCCAACTTACAAAAAGTCATAAGATTTCACTTATTGGAGTTTTATTCGGTGAATCGTGTTACAAACACAATACACGTATCGGATTTTCAGTACAAGTTTTTCGATAATGATAATAAATATTAGCACTTGTGTTACATACGTTATATTGGAACTTATATATCTTATAACTGAAACTGGCAATACAGTATCAATACTTGCACTATTTTATTTTAAATATATTGAAATTGACCAATTGCTTATTGAATTATTTTTTTTACTATTTATGATATTTGTAGCAACAGCTACATCTTTATGGTCAGCGAAAGAGTGAGCTTGCCCAGATTTTCATCGACCTCCAATTCGCGGGCCGACCTGATAATGCTGATAAACCAATTGCAACCCGCGGATTTCGCGGTATCATTATCTAAAGGCCGATGCACATCTAGGACCATAAAGATGTAGCTTGCATGAATGGAACGTGAGGGGATCATTTTTGAAATAGTCGTTTGAGATCGATGTTTGTATTTTTCACATTGTTTATGGTTGATGATTTTAGTTTGACTGTGATTTTTTTTAAAGAAAATTGCTGTAAAGTGCTTGAGTGTATGAATCTAGTTAAATAAAAAAATTGATTTTGTTATCGTTCTTTTGCAATATTAATTTTATTTTGACATATTATAATTACATATAAAGGCTCAAAGATTTTTAAGAAATGAATTTATAAATAAAATAAACCCCACTGTAATATGTTCATCTAACAGATTCCAACATCACTTCGGAGGCAGTTTATTATCATATAATATAACAAACACGTCAAAAATGTGTAATATAAGGTGAATATAAGGTGTGTACATACAGCCTGCTGATAAAACAATAATCAGAAGGCGATATGTCAAAACATGCAGTCATAGAGTGAATAGAGACTGATGTGTTATATAAAGATAGATAAAAAGAGCACCCAGTAAAGAATAAGCTCTCTGTAATAGCTCTCTTCTGTAAGTTTTCAAAAAGGCAGGAGTTCGTAAAATATCACGTTTTAAGATATTTATTATCTTCAGCATTGATGTCACAACTTTCATGGGCACGGAGAGGACGACTAGCGTGTTTATTATACGCTGTTAGTCCGCTGGCTACCTTATTGTAGGAGATGAGGTGGATGGATTATTTATCAAAGTAAATAATATTAACACTATTTCC
Source organism: Athripsodes cinereus (assembly GCA_947579605.1). Taxonomy (NCBI): domain Eukaryota; kingdom Metazoa; phylum Arthropoda; class Insecta; order Trichoptera; family Leptoceridae; genus Athripsodes; species Athripsodes cinereus. Next base: position 24,146,571 of record OX388310.1, read on the forward strand.
AAAATAGATTTACTCATTTTTATTAAAAGTTCAACATTGTTATGAGTATCGTAAAAAATAATGAATTGTTCTCATAATATTTGTATCAACACATTTGACGGAACCGCAATTTTCCACACAAAAACAAATTGTAAAATAAAAATTAAACCACTGAATATTAATGCACTCATCTAACTATCAAACAATATAACGTAATGGTTAAACTACTATGACTTTTTTATGAATCGTTCAAGTGGAAAATTTAAATATGTACATTTCTATGATAGAAATAATAGAAGTGACATATGTACATATATAAAAAGCGAATTTATGAAATAAATTTGTTCATTTTTGTTTTCATGTTAAAGCAATAACAATTGTAAATGAATGAGGCATGAAAAATATGCAATTTCGTATACATAATATGTATCTACCTATTTTAAAATGTATGACAATATAACGCACACAAAACCTTATTTCAATGTATATTTTTAAACTGCATGTTTATCACGTGTGTTAATTTACTGACTACTTGTGGTAGATGTGTGTTAATTAACTGACTACTTGTGGTAGATGTGTGTTAATTTACTGTCTACTTGTGGTACATGTGTGTTAACTGACTACTTGTGGTAGATGTGTGTTAGTATTGATAAATAGGTCAATCTAAGTGCCATTCAACGTTCCTTCTGGGCGCACAGGACAGAAATCAGTTTCCTATACTTTGATTAAAATTGTCTTTGATCAATAATCTTCCAAAGACATTCTTTCCTTATTGGTTAAGTTGAGTTTTATTATCTAAAACTCCATATTAATTTATGGAAATAAACACAAACTGTTTGTGTACTCTTTGAATAGTATAAAGTTGTAATGACTTTGTAAGACAAAACCAGGTTCATATTATTGATTAATATAGCAAAACTTAGACAGTTTGTGTTTATTTCCATAAAATAAAATTAATACATTCTTAACATTCTTCTATCATTGCCATAACAGTGCATTATGACAGTGAGAAGTCAAGTCTTTGAGTCGAAACCTCAAGAACGAAAGGTATAATTAATATTTCGTCCTCATTCGACCAATAAAACGTAAATAATCAAAACATGTTTCTAATCTGTTGTTATTTTAAGTTCAAAATAAGTATAAAGTGTGCCTATATGCTAATAATAATTTGGTAGGATCTTGCTACTGTATAAGAAATACATACAATACTTTGAGGAGAATCATAAGATTTCAAAGTTTTGTTTCTCGGATGGGGATTAGGGAATACGAGTATATAGAGAACTTTGTAACTTTCAATACTGTGTATAATAATAATATGTAAAACATATATTTTTATTATTATTAAAACAACACCATACTCTACTGGGACCATTTCAGCCTTCGGCCAATGCGATCCCAGAGAAAACAAAAATTTACAGAAGTTTCCTTTTTCCCTACAAATTCTCCCTAGGTTATGTGGAATATGTCCACATTCTGGGAAATGCTATTAAACAATCTAACCGCCTTAGCCACTGGTGACTCTGCAAGAATATTTGTCCGGCTTGTAGATGGATAGAATTGCATATGCTGACATGAGCGACTATACGATGCTGGTATATAAAAATTAAACTCTCTCTCTCTCTCTCTCTCTATTAGAGAGAGAGAGAGAGAGAGAAAAATATGTTATATATAAATAAGCAAGCACGTGCAGAGGTATGTATGTTTGTGTATACACTATAGACACATTTAAAGAAAAGTAGTAGGAAAAGTTGAGATGGTCGGTGGCCTGATGTTAAAGTCTAAAACTTTTAAATAAAGATCCTGACAACTGATTTGTCTCGCAGGTACAGCTTACAAAACAACATTTTAAAAGCGTACAAAACATATTATTGCAAGTATGCTCAACCTTTTCCCTTGTATTTGGGAATATTAAAAACCTCATTGACGTATTCCCATTTTATTTTGTAACAAATATACAAATTTTAGACAAACATTCTTTAAAATATGTTTTATTAGTTAGGTACTTCTAATATTAGATGAAAACCTTTTGCGATAAATGTCAAGATGAACCTAACATAGCCTAATTGTAGAATTTAAAATTTCCGTAACGAAAATCTGTGGACGGAATCCCAACAGCGATCTTCTCCACCTTCACGATAAAAGCTTTTGCTTGGCGTGAAGGGTGTATTTATGATCACTAGTTCTTCTATATGTATGAAAGCTGGGCTAACAGTTAGTTCTGTATAACTTGAAAAAAAGGTATCTGCATACGTTTCATGTATCTACGAGAATAAAGCTAATCAGGCTCACATATATATATATATATAAAATTGACCCTTGTTCCTTGTAACTGGAAAAGAATATACTAAACTGTTGTTTTACTTACTTTATTTGTATATTATCTTGACCTTGATTCTTATAAGAAAACACGTGTTGCTGAAAGTTTTTACCAAGGGATTAAAAGAAGTATGTTTTTGTTTTTGGGTAAAATATAGATGAGATTCCTTTTAATGTGAAGTTATTTTTAGGTTAGGGGTCACAGATTCGATTCTTGGAGGGATCGAATTGTTAGTAATTAATCGAATATGATTTCAATACAAAATTTTTGATGGTATGAAGTAAACACTTAACTTTTTTATAAATACACACTATATTTTATAAATGAGTAGACAATTGTTTCGTCTTTTACCAAGACATTATCAATACAGTATTGATAATGTCTTGGTAAAAGACGAAACAATTGTCTACTCATTTATAAAATATAGTGTGTATTTATAAAAAAGTTAAGTGTTTACTTCATACCATAATGGATAATACGCAAAAAGTTACGGATTATATTAAAAATAAATAAAATTTTTGATGTTTATTATTCTACGAACAGGTATAAAGGTAATATTTTTAAAAGCTTAATTTACTACTGTTTGTCCTTTTGGGAAAAAAATAAACAGTATTTAGACCATAAAATTCCAAAAGTAGTGTAGACTTTTATTCAATCACGACGTTCCTCTTATTAATTCTTTTTGGAAATTTTAAAAAAAAAATACTTTTTTATCTGGAAGTTTTCGAATGTCTTTTAATAATGAGGTATACCACCCACACCGAAGTTCTTATTGTTGATAGGTTTGACATACTGCAATACCGGATATGAGAATTGTCGTTAGTTGTCTATGGAATATTCATAGAAACACTTGCTTGCAATATTTCGCATGGAGAGTATGGCATATAAAAATAATCTTTATAATAAAAGTGACTCTTAAACAGAAATTTTTATTTAATCAACCTGACCAAAACAACATGGTGTCAGAAGTGTGTAATAACAAATATTTAAATTATTTAAAGTGTTTTAACATAGATAATTGAAAAATATGTTTAGTGTGATCAGTGCATTTTTTTTGCAACTACCTACATACAGAACCAGATGAAGATTTTTACATTCAAAAGTAAATCAAGGAAAAATTTAAATAAAAAAAATTAAAAATGGGTGCTAGTAAAAAAAATAAAAAAAATTGGAATGGCAATGAGAAAACAATATTTATGTTTATTATACGCGGTTAGTTCACTGACTACCCCGCTCGTGAGAAATGCAGTGATTGACTGGATGGATGAATGGAAAAGTAGAAATATAAATTAAAACACTAATAACAGTAGACACATTCGGTACACACATGAAAAGTATCATCGTTTCGTCTCTTTGATATTTCAAAGTATCCACGTCAATTTGATGGATATGAAAATAATCTGAATGAAAAACAAAATTATAAAAGGCATATAGGTAATTGAATTTGATGAAAAACTGCGTTGACCTGTATAATAATATTTTCAGCGGGGTTGTTTCACCTACCTATGACAATCATTCGTGCGTGAGCTGAAATCGCTCGAATGAAAATTAAAAATTGCTGCGTGGCGTGTTTTGACTCGGCTTAAAATGAATAACTCTGACTGTTGTGTACTAATTCTATTAGGAACCAAAAAAAGTATTTCTCTGTTTGTACATAGTAATAAGAAAAATATTGAATTTGTATTAAAATGTAAAAGTGCGAAATCTGATTTTTTAGAGTCGTCGATTGTAATACGGGATAAATTAAAAATAGTCAAATGTGAAATCATATTCAAACAAAATATATTTATATTTTCATATTATCATAATCAATTTATTAGTTAAACCAAATAATGCGTATAGTTTCAATGATCTAAAAATGTATCTAATCGATTGAACGAAAAAAATAAATTAACTAAAGTTCTATTATGTCTAGGTAGGTACATCATTTACCCAACAATCGATTTTTTTTCTATTTCGTAAGAAGCCTAACTGATTTTCCTTGTTTTTGCTTTATCAAATATGGGCTACGTTTTATACCGTGGAGTACCCGGTAAAAAATTGGTCTCCCACTCTTCTATGTAAGTTTTCGAGTGTCCTGTAAAAGGCAGGTGTTCGAAAAAAATAAGACATTTTACATCTTAAATTCAGCGATGAAGTTTGCCACCCATCCTGAATGTCTTGGTTTAATATTGGCTCGGAGAGGACAGCTTGCATGTTGGTTATATGCAGCTGGTCTGCTGACTACCCCACTTGTGGGATATTCCGTGATGGTATACTAGTAGTAGTAGTTTTAAAAATTTTATGTTTAATGTTAATTCTTTATTTATAAGTTTCCTCCTCCTAGATAAAAAAAACAACAACTTTTTAGTTTGATAAATGTAATGATGTCAATATAAAACATCCGTGGAGCACCCGGCAAAAAAAAAATAAGTGCCCCACTCTCTTCCGTAAGTTTTCGAATACCCTGTAAAAGGCAGGTGTTCGAATTAATGACATTTTACATTTTTAATTCAACAATGAGGTTTTTCAACCATCCTGAATGTCTTAATTTTATTATCAGGGAGAGAATTGACTGCGTATTTATTAAATGCAGTTGGTTTTTCTAGCTACCCAACTTGTGGGATATGCCATGATGGTATAGTAGTAGTAGCAAATTTGCTCTATGTGTCAATATAAAAACGAATTGAGTTCGTCGGTAGGTCTTCGTGAACAAGGGGTCTGCTGTTCGATCCCAGGTGCCGGCAAACTCCCCTTTCACGACACAAGCTTTCAGCTCACCGTGGAAGGTGTATAAGGTTGTATTTGGGTTTATAACAAAACTAAGATATATCTTTTAAAAGTAATAATAATAAAAGAAATTGAATTTTTGTTTCACAGTCACATTTTTTCAATTCGAAATGTGTTAAAGTAGAAAAGTGTATTATTTGAAAATATTAATTCACATAATTTATGCAACACTAAAGAAATGAACAAGTACATACGAACCGGAAATAATTTTTCGACATTTCAATTTGGGTAAGAAATAAACTGGAGTTTTTTTTTCCGATTCCATAAAGTTTTGTGAAAGTTTGCAACTTCGCCCTTTAGATCGGATCGCGCAGTCAAATCGGCGATATTATTGTTTAATGTACGAATAAAAATAAAGGTTTATGTTTTATTATTTGTAACTTTGAAATTAAAAACACAAGAAACCCATGAAAGTATATACACAATTTTTCAGTTACTAAAGTTTGGGCACTATATGAGATGGTAGGCCCCACTGTTGTCAAATGTGAGATTTCATAGCAAAAGTAATATTCACGAAATTGTTGCCATATGTAGAATTATTTTTTGGTCACCACGTTAAATTATTTTTGGACATCAAGTTTTTCGACACCGGTAAACTTTACATTCGAGTTAGATTTTATTTTTGCTAAAACCAGCAAAAATAAAATCTAACTCAAATACGAATTTCTTAAAGTTTATATTCGAATTAGATTTCAAAAATATATAGAAAAAAATTCAAATTAGATAGCAAAAATAAAATAAAACCTGCTAAAATAAAACCTACCTCGAATATAAGCTTTAGGAAATTTGTAAACAAATTAGATTTTATTTTTGCCGGTTTTATTTTATTTTTGCAAATAAAAAAAGAAGAAAAATATTTCGCCAAAAAATCCAAATAATATTATTGTAGCAACAATTTTCCTGCATACAAAACTATATTTGACAGATATCTGACATTGGGGCCTACCATCTCAATGAGTTCCAAAGTTTGTAATTGGAATGTGTTTGATATTATCAGTAGTCAAAGATAATTGAATTTCCACCATTTTTAATTATCGATTGTGTTATCGATAAGTAAGAGTGATCGACTAAATCAATGTTGAAAATATAAAAGACAAATTTAATTTATTACTTTAAGAAATTTTTTCTTGGAAAAAAACATTATAGTTAATAAAAAATCTTGACAGCATATTTACTTTAAAATAATGCAATTTACAGAAGTGCTTCGCAGCTGAAGTCATTTTTAAAGATTGAATGAGTAGATGTTTTTCTATTATTGTTAAGGTAAACATTATTTTTAACAAAAACGTATGAAAAAATGGATTGATTGAATTATCAACAATCATGTTTACTTATCACCTTCAACCCATTATAATAATTTTATTAAAATTTTATAAATTCAAAGCTCTGCGTCAAAGTGCGAGGGGTGATTTTATTTATTATTTGGTATGTGTATTTTTAACCGCATTTCGGAAGGTTAATTAAGGCATATATTTCGTGACTGCCACTAAATTACAAGTTTCAAACTAATTTGGATTGTGTAACTTAAGTTTGAATGGAGTATAATAATATAATATTGTGTATATTCGATAGGTGTACTAATAATAATACCATCAGATATCGCGCTTAACACGAGGGTATGAAACATCTGGAAGAAAAGTAAAAAAAAAAAACAATTCCACAATACGCTGGTAATATGTAATGATATTGCTATGATTAAACAAATACTGGCGTATGAAATTATAAAAAAAAAACTTGAAGTACCACTGACTGTGTTTAAGGAACATAACAATTAACCATACTTTAAACATTATAATAAGAAACAGGTACCTCATAACAACGCCAGTACAATTCTATACTTTTTGGAAAATATTCTGAATATTACTTTTGTATCAAATGTTTAATTTTGAACAAACAGTTGATATAATTATGGAAATATGGAAACGCTACGTTTGTTACGACTAAAATATATTTCTGAATCGTAGAACCTTCTATTTAATCAGTATTATTGTGATCCATTAAGGCTGCAATAATATTCTAAATAATATATTGAGCTTTCAGTAAATGTTTCGTTTTTTATATGTAATTATATGATTATTGGGTAATTATTACAAAACAAACACGAAATTGTGTTTGCTTATTTAATCGTCAACGCAAGGCAAACACAAAACATAAAAGGTAAAAAAAAACAATAATTATGTGAATATAATTATATTCACATATACCTAATCTTAACCTAGAAAAACTAAAAATATAATAAAATAATAATTACATCCTTAATACAAATAAAATTCAAGGAAGTAACTTTAGTATTGATTAAATATTACTATTAATACATAAGAAAGTTGTGGGTATTAGATTGAAAGTATCACGAGTCGAAAAGCAATTAGCTGAAATTGTCGATGAAAACTGAAGTATTACCGATTCAGATATTCGTGATAAGTGCTATATTAACGCTTTAACCTGAAAATATTCAACCTTGAAAATCAGTCGACTCTATTAAACAATAATGCACGAAATGGGAAATGGAAAATAAAGGCCCACTGAAAAAATAATATATTTCATTGTGAATTCGCTTCATTGATTGTTTGAGTAGTGTTTGATAATATCCATATTGTGCTAGATACATAAAATATAATATTATGGTAACTATCTATACCATCACGGCATCTCACACAAGTGAAGAAGCCAACAGAATAATTTTATGTAATGAACATGCAAGGTTTATAGGATTGCCATAAAAATATGACATTCAGAATGAATGCCACACCTCATTGCTGAATTGAAGATGTTCAAATTCACCAAGAATACCGGTTTTTTACAGGATACAGATCATAATATTTAAATAATTATTCAATTTATGGAATAAGGAATACTTTTAAAATCAATTTATGTGCATGCTGGCAAGCTGTATTTTTGTCATCGTCTGTCAATTTTTTTTTTATTATTTAACATGTAAAAGGCTCTGCCGTATTAAAATGTAAATTAATTAAAAAAAATAATATTTGGCTGGGATCTCAGAGAACAGAATATAAAAACTCGAGATTTGTAAACGATTACTTTCATAAAACTTAAGTAATCTGGAAGCTTATTATAAGGCAATTTCTTCTCGTGAAAAGCTCGTAGGATTGATTCATAGTTTAATGAGTTGTAAAATGAATTTTGTAGGAGTATTCAGTCAAATAAAGGTTGTATTATTTGTTCAAAACGTCTACGTGTACTGAATAAGTTATTGACTATTTAATAGTTTAATGAGTTGTAAAATGAATTTTGTAGGTGTACCTATTCTGTTAAATAAAGTTTGTATTATTTGTTCAAAACTTCTACGTGTACTGAATAAAGTTATTGACTATTTAATAGTTTAATGATTTGTAAAATCAATTTTGTAGGTGTACCTATTCTGTTAAATAAAGTTTGTATTATTTGTTCAAAACTTCTACGTGTACTGAATAAAGTTATTGACTATTTAATAGTTTAATGAGTTGTAAAATAAATTTTGTAGGTGTACCTATTCAGTCAAATAAAGTTTGTATTATTTGTTCAAAACTTCTACGTGTACTGAATAAAGTTATTGACTATTTAATAGTTTAATGAGTTGTAAAATAAATTTTGTAGGTGTACCTATTCAGTCAAATAAAGATTGTATTATTTGTTCAAAACTTCTACGTGTACTGAATAAAGTTATTGACTATTTAATAGTTTAATGATTTGTAAAATGAATTTTGTAGGTGTACCTATTCTGTTAAATAAAGTTTGTATTATTTGTTCAAAACTTCTACGTGTACTGAATAAAGTTATTGACTATTTAATAGTTTAATGAGTTGTAAAATAAATTTTGTAAGTGTACCTATTCAGTCAAATAAAGTTTGTATTATTTGTTCAAAACTTCTACGTGTACTGAATAAAGTTATTGACTATTTAATAAAGAATTATGAAACATAAACGAAGTAAATTTATTAGGTTGAGACTTAAAACTATCAAGTTCACGTTATGAAACTAATTCCACATTGGATATTGTTAATGATAAAACGATTTATGATGATAGAAAACATTGGATTAGAGGCAAATATTCCAATATTAATCCAGACATCAGAAATAAAACAAAGTTACCTACTGCAGCGAAAAAGTCAGTGTCAGTGGTGTTCCTAGATTTTTTATATTGGTCATGCTTCCGTCGTAATAATTACAAAATTATTGATATTTCAATTTATGCAATGTAAGTTGGATGTAACATATTTTATGACAGAATGAAGAATTTTAGATATCGTTTTTTTATTCTGTCTGAGGATATACATTTAAACTTAGTATTGTAGCTATTTTTTATTGTTTATTTAATGAAATGTTTTTTTTGTTATATTTTCTATAATGATGATGATGAATAAATAAATAAATTATAATTACATTGTTTCATCCAGTATCAGTTGAATATCATAAATTTTGCAACGATGGAATAGAAATTCGACTCATTCTACCCAGCTTATGAATATTGGTCCGAAATGCCATTAGATATATTCACATTACACACATTAAGGGTTGACCTCATACGAGGATTTTACAAGATATTCTTAAACCATTTATACTTACTCTTCATGCTTCAAGTTTTTTCTAAGAAAGGGCTTAAGGTTAGTCTGAAGGGCTCCTCTCGACAAAATGCTCCGTAAAATTAAAGTATATTTTTTAAAATATACTTTAATATGAACAATATTTAACTCGGAGGCCCTTCGGTAAACACCTATCAGTGAGTTTCTAATAAAAGCTCACCGAAGTAAGGTGCCTAACCGCCAGGCCTTTTACTCAAACATTTTTCATAGTGAAAGTAATACATTGTTTTATTTTAAATCTATATAAATTCTACTTAAGTTTTTCCAAGTACTATTCAATCATAACCACTTACGTTCTCCGACTAGGTACTGTTTAATAATATAGATTCAAAACAATGGTTAAGTATTTTGTACATACTGTTTGTGACGTTATATCTATGTAGGTATATCATACATGCAATATTCAGCGATGAGGTTTGCCACCCATCCTGAATGTCTTGATTTTATATTGGCACGAAGAGGACAGTTTGCATGTTTCTTACATGTAGCTGATCTGCTGGCTACCCCACTTGTGGGATATGCCGTGATTGTATAGTAGTAGTAGTAGCAGCAATATTTTACAGGTGTGAAAAGTACACCACTGTACTGTTTGATATGAATATGGATAGAAAGATGAGAGTACATTTTATTATTATTATATTGTGTTACCACGAGAAACTCCACCTTCATACTTTAATATGATTATCACAACACCGATTTGTAATCAATCATCTGTTATCAGTTCTCCTCATTCCTCCCTCTCCTACCTTCCACCTCATTTCACACTTTCCTTACTTTGGAAGGTAATATTATTATTGCTGAAGCTATTACCATAACATTATTATTTCACTCAGTTATTCTTTCAGGATGCTAAACCTTTACTAATAATTCATATAAGGTATTGTTTTATTGTTATTTCTAAGATCATTACAGCTGGAGGCCAATGCGATCCATAAGAAATACTACAAATTATTATTTATTTTGTCTTAGTAGATACCTTTATAGGTATTAAATATGGAAGATGAGCATTTTTCATTTTACATAATTTGGAGCCAATTAAAATACATTTTCTTTAAAACCAAGATGAAGTTGGATTTACAGTAAACCCAAATACACCCCAGACACTCTCATATTAATCAACATGCTTCTGTCGTGGAGGCAGCGTAAGTCATCAGCGAGTATAATGAAGCTTGTAAACTTGATTGAAAATTCGATATTTTATCATTTAGATATTGATCACTTCACATCTCTAAATCACTCGCTAGTGATTGCTTTCGATTAAAATAGAATGGAATAAATCACTACTGTATTATCCCATCACCGCGTAGCCCATAAGTGGATTAGCCAGCAGACCAACCATTTGCCAAAAAAAAAATATTCATGTTGAGTGGCAAACCTCATCGCATAGACGTAAAATGTCTTTATATTTTACACCGGTCTACGGACACTCGAAAACCTACGAAAAAAATGAGGGACCAATTCTTTTCCGGGTGCTCCACGGAAAAGATCACTTCTCACGTCATTTATGATTGATAACGATTCTTACTGCTTAAACATTTTTTTTTCAAAAATGTAGACAATAAGGAACATCCGATTGTTAGTTGAAATGAAAATATAACAATAAAATTTCAGATCACAAAACAATCATGGAACAGAGTTAAGTGGATTATTTTGGCAATTTCACGTTATGGCGCTGCTGTACTGCTATTTACCTTTTAATAAGGCCATTATTAAAAGCGATATCATTAATGTAAGTAGTAATAATACTAATAACAAGTACATGTTTATATGAATTACAGTATTATTGTGTCAATGTCCACAACCTGCTCATGAATGTCTAAATGTTCACAAAATTTTGATTGTTTGAGAATACGTATGTTAATTTACAAAGTATTTAATGGGATATTCATATTCTAAATAATTCCACTTTTGTACCCTTGCCATTCAGTCATCTTTTGTGCAAGTAAAAGTTACCATATCTCACTCAACAATGAATCATATTTGAACTCAGTAGGCAATGTGGAGATATTATTCTCCAATTTTTGACAATATATCGTCATCATCATCGCCCTCAATGCTCCTTTTGGAAGCACAGGGCAGAAACCAGCCTCCTCCATTCAGAGCGTCTCTGTGCCAATCGCGTCACCTCTTCCCAAGACATTCCCTGCGCTCTGATGTCGTTGTCATAGGAACGGTGTATTGTGAAAGAGGGACGCCCGGGCCGACGGAACCCCTGCGGACGGAAGAACAGTGCTCTTTTTGGCCAACTATCATTAGGCATTCTCAAAACATGTCCCAGCCAGTCAATATATAGTTTATTTTTACATATATCTTGAAATATTATTGAACGAATTGGTGAAAAAATTTAAACTATATAAGATGACTCACATCTTCTATGCAAAAGAAAATGCATTTATTTTTACAATTTTCACTTGTATAATAGCTTGCTACCTCATAAACAGTTTTTTTTTAATATATTTATCTCTACCATTATAGCATCTCCCACAAGTTACATAGTCCACAAACTGACCTACGCAATAAATATATAGGTCGTCTTTTTTGTGTCAGTGTTGTTTCCAATTTGATAATTATTATTCCCGAACGATGCCAGGTTTTATTCAAGCTAGTGTTATTACAATGTGAGCTTAAACGCTTTGTATAGGTAATTATAATAAGCGAAAGTATAAAAAGTAGAATGAGCATAGCAATAATAATAATGACTCAGCTATATAATGAGCCAGTAAAGAATATTAATAATATGAGAGATGTAGGTAGGTAGGCAGGCACACTATAGGTGATGGAATATGAGCCAGTGCTATTTTATTTTGAGTTTTGTTTTTTTACAGTTTCAGATCAATTTCAGACAATTGCAATAGTAGGTAGATGATTATTTGTAATATTATTTGTAATATTATGTAATATTGTAACCAATGTACAGTAAAGAATAAAATAAATAGATAAATAAATAAATAAATTATTCATTGTTTTAACATTTTTTGTTAGAGATTGATACGATACATAAGAAATATTGATAAAAGATTTGGAATGTGGAAACCCACAGACCAAAATTTTGCGGAAGTTTGGGAACTGGGCACTTCTATAAATTGTTAGATTTTATTATTATTTATAAGATTACGGCATCCCGTCCCTTGTGGGACGATTTGTGGCAAGTTTTATATTTTTAGAAGGCATCATATAATTTTAAGGCACTTATCTATAAAATAATATAATTTTGTTCAATTTTACACGAAGTCTAATCTATACATACGAGGACTGTCGCACCATAGAGGAGTTAAAATTTTCAATTAAGTGTGTTGTGCAATTTGTTGCGAATAAAAATAATGAATCACAGAATTCCAAACACTGAAAATCTAAAACTTGATAATCTGTGATCAATTCATAGGCAAAAAATATGGGGGAGGATGTGCTGGACCTTCTCGTGGTCTCCCCCGTGAGTAGCGCAAGAAGAAAGAGTAAAGATCACATACTAAAATTCGAAATTGGAAAGATAAATGCGTGAAACGAACCAGCACAAGCGCGGCGGTCGAACGTCGAAAGACCTCTCGACTAATCCGGAGCCAAAAGGTCCTTGTCAGGACCAATCGGACGACCGCAACAGCGGGAAAAAATATGACATGACTATAAATGACAAACTGCAGAAAGCAGGCAAACTTTTTAAAATTGGACAGATAAATGTTGAAGGCCTAACTAGAGCGAAGGCCGAAATCATTGCAAAAATTATGGAGGATGTCGATGTCGTGACACTGCAAGAAACCCATATAGACCAAGAGGCGCATAAATTGGAGATACCAGGATTTGTGATTGTTGCGAGCCGAGGACATAAGAAACACGGAATGGCCACCTACGTCAGAGCTGAACTTAAGGATGAAGCCTATATGACAAACGAAAATGAAAACTTTATTACCATCAAAGTAAAGAACCTAACTGTGGTGAATGTGTATAAGCCACCCTCCCGTAAATGGTCTTCTGAAGTCCTGCCAAAATATGAACATCCAACCGTCGTAAAAGGTGACTTCAATTCTAGAAACACCCAATGGGGTTATACTTCTGATGATGAGGATGGTGAAGCACTAGCGGAATGGGCGCAACTAAACGACATGCATCTTATATATGACTCAAAGCAGGGAGGAACCTTCTTGTCCGCAAGATGGGGAACTGTAACATCACCAGATTTATGTTTTGTCACAACCAACAGTACGGGAAACCCTATGATGACAAATAAGAGAATACTCAAGAGATTCCCCAAGAGCAGACACTCACCAGTAATTGTGGAAATTGGCCTACAGATTCCTGTTATCAATCAGCCGAAACTTTATCGTTGGAATCTGAGAAAAGCAAACTGGGAACAATATGAGAGGTATATAGAGTACACCATAAACCGAATAAAGCCAGAACCGCAGAACTATTTAAGGTTCGAAAAATTAATAAAAACAGCTGCAAAGAAGACAATACCTAGAGGCTTTCGTAAGGACTATGTACCGGGATGGAACCAGGAATGTGAGGAGGCTTTTGAGAGATACAGGAGCACTGGGGATGAGGAATCAGCAAGTGAACTGATCAATCTCTTGAATGAGGAAAGACACAGTAGATGGATTGAGACTGTCGAACAGATGGACTTCACTCACTCCAGCCAGAAAAGCTGGACACTCCTCCGAAAGCTAGGAGCGGCACCACCCACCAAGCGAGAAAGATCTGTAAATGTGAATCAGGTGGCAAAGACAATATTCCAGACAAGTAACATCAAACCTGATAAGAAACAAAAGCAGCTCATAAGGAACCAGATAAAGGATGAGCTTTTAAATTGTCCTACAGAAACTTCACTGGTGGATGAAGTGACAACTGCGGAAGTAAGAACAGCAATCAAACACATGAAGAAAGGCAAGGCAGCGGGAGCCGATGATATTCTCCCCGAATTCATAATTCACCTGGGTGACAGAGCGGTGTCATGGATTGCAAAGTACTTTTCAGTGGTGCTGGATACGGGTCGAATACCAAGACAATGGAAAGATGCCAAAGTTATTGCCATACTAAAGCCAGGTAAACCAGCCGAAGATCCTAAAAATTATAGACCGATATCCCTGCTGTCGGTTATGTATAAACTCTTTGAGAGGGTGCTGGTGGCCAGATACACGCCTGAAATTGAAAAACATCTCCCAATGGAACAGGCAGGTTTCCGCGAGGGCCGCAGTACATGTGAACAAGTTACCGCTCTAACAACACACGTGGAAAATGGCTTCCAAAGAGGCGATAAGTCAGGCTTAGTACTTTTGGACTTAACAGCGGCATATGATACGGTTTGGAGAAGAGGTTTGATTTTCAAAATCGCAAGGGTTCTCAAATGTAGAAAAACTATTAAACTTTTAGAAAATATGTTATCGAACAGAAGAATAAAGGTGTACCTGGATGGAAGAGCAAGCGGCACAAAAATATTACAAAACGGCCTCCCACAGGGATCAGTGCTCTCCCCACTGCTGTTTAACCTTTATACTGCAGATATACCTAAAACTACATCTAGAAAGTTTATATACGCCGATGACGTAGCATTGGTGGCCCAGGCGAGAACCTTTAATGAGCTGGAATCAACTATAAACTCGGATTTAGACAATTTTCAGAGATACTTGAAAGACTGGCACCTTCGCCCAAATCCCAAGAAGACAGTTGCGCTTGCTCTACACCTGAACAATAAAGAGTCTGAAAGAGAACTTGAACTGTACATGTGCGGTGAAAGAATACCAAATGAAAAAGCTCCAAAATATCTCGGAGTAAAAATTGACAGATCTTTAACATATAAAGCGCACACCGAAGGAGTCAAAAATAAAATAAAAGCCAGAAACAATATCATAAATAAACTGGCAGGGACTTCGTGGGGTAGCAGGCCAGCAACCTTGAGGACATCAGCTATGGCTCTGGTGTATAGCTCAGCAGAATACTGCTCCCCAGTATGGGGTAGAAGTGCACACTGCAGTCGAATAGATGTTGAGCTAAACAAAACCATGAGAACCATAACAGGCACAATAAAGCCAACTCCAACTCAATGGCTACCAGTATTGTCCAACATTGCACCACCGGACCTTCGAAGATTACACGCTACAGTCAGGGAGAAAAATAAAATTAAACGCAATCCCCAACTACCAGCTTTTGGGGATATTTTTCAACCACCACCAAAAAGGCTGAAATCCCGTAAACCTATTTGGACAGTGGAGGCAGACGAAACTAACATAGAGGAAATGTGGAAAGAGAGATGGGCCACTGAACCAACAATCGCAAACAAACATCTAATAATGGACCCAACAGCTCGAGTACCAGGTTTTGACTTGCCCCGAAGGGTTTGGGTGCAGCAGAACAGGGTGAGAACGGAGCAGGGCTGCTGCAACCACTCACTCTGGAGGTGGGGGAAAAGGGACAACCCTGATTGCGAGTGTGGAGCTGAGCAGACAATAAGGCACATAGTGCAGGACTGCCAGCTCAAAAAGTTCAATGGTGGCCTCCAGGACATTCATGAGGCGACTCCGGAGGCGGTGGACTGGCTGACGAGACTGGAGCCAAAACTGTGATACCAGGACGCAACCCACATGGGCCAAGACATTATCCGGAGCCATACGAAAAGTAAAGTAAAGTAAGTAGGCAAAAAATTACAATACAGCAAATAAATGTAAGATAGTTAATCTACGTGTTACCTTAATACACATGTAAAGAAATTAAAGAATTTTCTTGTAAGGATGAATATTTTTACCTTCACGCCAACCACCGCTTTTTAAATAACGTTTTTGAAACGACAGAAAATTTAAAAAAGGTTAAACGTTTTTCTTCATACAAAATCGCCATTCAAAATGTTGTGTAGGTATTATTATTATTATTTTAATAATACTTACAACAATAAAATCAAATATTTCGATACAAATTGGATAGGTACAAAATACCCATAATAATAATAAAGATATGTTGTGATTGTATTCGCGCATATGCTCATTTCCCATGGCCCAATAACATTTTTATGTTATCAACAATAAACAACATCAAATAATACAAATCGGCATAGCCTGAGCTAAATTCTTACACATTACAAAAGTGTCAATTCACGAGGGTGTTAAAACTCATTTGAAGCAGAAGTATACAATCCAAATGACCTATTTTTTTTGTTAAATACCTGACTCATAATAATTATTGCAGAACAAGTCATTTACTCGTTCTTGTAAGTTCTTGTAAAAAGGTTTGTACGGGACGGGATTCGTAAAATACCGAGTGTCTTGTTAAAAAATAGGCACTTGTCAAAATCACATTTTTGATTTATTTATCTAAAAGAGGGGTGTGAGGAAGCGCGGACGTCCAAGAACCACGTGGCTTAATAACGTGGATCAAATTCTTAAGGGCGGTCGCGTGTTGAGTATGAGAAACTGTATGAATTTAGAAGAAGCGAAGTATGTAAGTATAGATCTATATGGCGTTCCGTTCACTCTGCCTACCCCACCTGGGACACGGCGTGAGGGTATAGTATAGTAGTAGGTTTAGGACATTTTTGATTTATTAAATACTTGTACTTCTTTTATTCAATTCCGTGGAGTGACCGGCATAGAATTGGTTTGCCAGTCTTTTCCGCCAGCTTTCGAGTATACTTCAAATTGCAGATGTTAGAAGAATTTCGTTTTATTTTTCACCTTATATTCAGCAATGAAGTTAGCCACTCATTTTGAATGTTTCAATTAAAAAGAATGTATTAATGGATAGATTATTGTAACCAGCCATTAGTAGCTGCCCGAACACAACAACTTCTTTGCTGTGGTTAATATCACAAAACGGCACTTAAAAATCTCTAGTTTTATTTATTATTCTACAATCAAATAAATAAATATATTCATCTGGACAGAATCTTCAATATTTTAATTATATTTCTCAAAGTCAATAATAAAACCTTGGTTTTCAAACGAGGTAACATCTAAAAGTTTACAAACCTAGACATAAGAATGATTCATGGACAACTAGGTGCTTACAAATTCATAGAATATTAGAACACTTTTGTAACTTATTTTCATCATAATATATGCATCGCTTGAATATCTGAAAATAAGAAGAATTTAACTGAAAACAACGGTTAGCAAATAAATTATTTAGCTGTTAGGGGCTCGACCGAATAAGGATTAACAAATAATTTACTTCAAATCGATTAGACTGATATTAAATGTATTGTAATTATTTTAAGTACGTTATTTGAAACTGCATATAGAGAAGTCGCAGTTACGATGGCTTGGTCACGTTCTCCGCATGCCAGAAGACAGACTACCACTTAGATCTTTGGAAGCTGTGGGAGAAGGCACAAGACCGGTGGGCCGCCCTAGAAGAAGCTGGCAAGGGCAGGTGTCGAACTTGTGTGTTGAAAGGTTTAGTTTGGAGTGGCCAGAGGCCCTGGAAACAGCGGTGGACAGCGACCTCTGGAGGAGGTACCTAGGCGCAATGGGCCCCCGACCCAACTAGGACAAGGGGAAGAAGATGTATGTATGTATGTATTTGAAACTTTTAATCTCAATAAAGCTCATAATTTGATTTTAATTAACTTACAAAATTAGTGTGTATTTAATCCTTTTCACCATTCCTATGACAATGATGTCAGAGCATCAGAAATGTCAAGGGTAGAGGTGGCACAATCGGCGCAAAAATGTTCTGAATGGATGAAGCAGTTTTCTGTACTGAGTTTCCAAAAGAAACATTTAAGGACTATTAGATGGATTAAGGGATGGATTTATACTAAATAGGATAGTATGCATGAGTAATTGTATGTCAGTGAAGGAAGCAAACAGTGTATGCAAGGATAGGAGTAAGAGGCGTTCGATATTGCAGTGGGTATTTATTGTTCACTAATAAAATTTCCATTGAATTTTTTGGAGTTATGTATGTTAATTACTACGTACTATAACCGTCTTAATGTAGAAAATAGATTCATGTTAAATCCACTTACTAATATGTAGCTATACATACTACAGATTACTCCTGCACATCACATTGTAACAGTTTCAATGTGTAGTACAACAACGCGTTCTAATTTTCCGCTTCCAAAAGGAAGATTACATATCATTACTAGGGATGTGTAGAGATATATCTAAATATTTAGAAATATTATCCGCAACTCTTTTCATCGACATTCAGTACAAAAAAACTAATGCAAACTTAATAATAATAATAAAATAGGATATAGTTATATCAGCATGTAATATTTTCAGCAATAACATAATTACTCACAATGAAAATATTTAGAACTTCATTATATCGATTATCTAATCAAGCACAATATTTAGATGTTGAATCATTGACTCATGTACAATTATTACACGCAAGTAATTATTAATAAATTTGAATAAAACAGTCAAATTATTTAGCAACTCAAACATTACATTCTGAGAAATTTAATTATTCAATTTGAGATCAAACCAAATTTTAACAAAAACATTCTAAAAAGTCTAGTAAGTAAAATATGTTTACATTAGAGGGTATCTTTTCCCGGATTATTTTTGTTCCCGGGAAACGGGAAATTTTAAAATGAATTTCCCGGGATTCCCGGGAATCCCGGGAAATTCATTATTATATTTATAAATATTCAATTTTCAACAAATTTGGTATAAAAACTCTCATAACTTGTTGACCCTTGCAAACATTTTGATTTGATAAAAAAAATCAAATTTTTGTTACCAATATAAGTAATTTGCTTAAAAAAAACTAAATAGCTGACTGACGAGATTTATTTAGGTACTCTATCTTATATCAAAATAAAAATTGTTTACAAAATATATAAACTTTTAATTTTTGATCATCCTATCAAGCAAAAAAATGTTATGGATTTTGGCAAAGCTTTTTAAAGATTTTTGACTTTAAAAAATGAGAAATTTCGACAAAAAAAGATTTTTTATATCGGTTAATATCCATGAATAAAACAAAAAAAATGACAGTTGGCTGCACTAATATTTTTAAGAACTATCTAACTTTTCGAAATGTGTAAAAAAAAAACATGAAAAATTGTACGAAAAAATTGTAAAAAAAAAACATGAAAAATTGTACAAAGCACGAGCTATGCTCAATTTTGGGGAGTAATTGTATTAGAAAAATAAATGTATTGTGTTTTTTGTTCGATTATTGTAAAATGATATTGTGTTTAATAAACTATTATTATTATTATCTCATATCTCATTTATTTAACAAAACAATATTAGATTCTACATTTTAAATACAATATAAGATTAACAATAAAATTTAAATATAACATTAAATAACAAAAACCATAAAATATTAAAATAAATTTATATTCAAAATGTAGAACCCCAACATTATTCGAGTTGATTCTTCCATGATGTTCTATGAAATAGTACAATCATGGGAGATTACTTACAGAGCTACAGGGACAAAAACCTTCTTACTATCCTGGTGGACGATAGAAGTACGGCCTTCTGCATGCTGTATTTGAGCCTGTCATCTACTCCCAGTTTTCTGAGGTTGCTTGACAGACTCTTAGGTATTAAACCATTCACAGACAACACTATAGGCACGATGATTGTGGTAGGTGTTCTCCACATATCTTTGATTTCGTGAGCAAGATCAAGATATTTTATTATCTTATCTTGCTCAGCTTTATTTAAATTTTCATCGTGCGGTATAGTGATGTCTATGATGTATGTTTTACGGCATCTGCGATCGACCAACACAATATCTGGTCGATTAGCTATAATAGTTCGATCAGTTTGAATTGGTCGATCCCAGTAGAGTTTAGTGTCATTGTTTTCAAGTACCGATATTGGACAATAATTATAGTATGGTAATTTTGATTCCTGTTCAATTAATTTGAATTTCAAAGCTAAATTTTGATGTAATATTTTTGCTACCTGATCATGTCTTTTCAAATAGTCTGTTCCGGAAAGAAGAGAACATCCAGACAAAATATGTCTTAATGTCTCTCCCTCCCGATAACAGGCTCTGCATCTATCCGAAATATTTTGTTTCATTATAAATTTAGAATAATTGTTTGTGACTATTACTTGGTCTTGAATGGCACAAACAAATCCTTCGGTTTCGCCAAAAAGATCTCCAAATCTCAACCAATGGACCGAATCCACAGTATCAACATTCTGAGATGTTAACACTTCATAGAATCGACCATGGAGAGACTTGGATTTCCATATGTCCATTCTATCATCATTATTCAATATCGGTAAAGAGACACTAGAGTTCGATAAACACAACGGTGAATAACCCTGATCACAAGATATTATATCATCATACCCATCTTTGTTCCTAGAATTATGAAAAAAAGTTTTTAAAGATTGAATTTCCTGATTGTGTAAATTTTTAATATTCAATAAGCCCCTTCCTCCCAATTTCCTTGGGAGGTAGAGTCTCATTATAGATGATCTTGGATGATGTATACGATACCTTGTCATCATGGTTCTGAATTTTCTGTCGATAACATCCAGCTCCGTCTGGTTCCATTTGAGTATCCCAAATGTATATAATAATAAAGGAATTGCCCATGTATTAACAGCCCTAATTTTATTGTGTCCCGAAAGATATGTATTTAAAACTTTTTTGCATCTAATAAAAAATTTCTTCTTAATATCATTTTTTAATACTTTATGATCTAAACATAATAATTCATTTAGGCCCAAATATTTATAATGATCATCTAAATTTAACACTCTTATATTTATTACATCACTTTCAATATTTGGTGCTTGTGTAATTTTTCCTATATTGACATTTAAAATTGCACATTTATCAAGACCAAATTCCATTTTAATCGTTTCAGTGAAAATTTTTGTTACTGACAGTAATCTGTTTAGATTAGTATGATTTGGTGCATATAATTTAATGTCATCCATATAAAACAAATGAGAAATTTTGCTTCCACCTCTCTTTAATTGATATCCAATATTTGTATTTTTCAAAAGTGTACTTAATGGATTTAGTGCTAAACAAAACCAGAACGGACTCAGACTGTCACCCTGGAAAATTCCACGATTTATGTCTATCGAATCACAAACGTATCCTCCCGATGGCATTGTTACATTAATTTTTGTTTTCCAATTTGTCATACAATTTTTTAAGAAATTTATAATTTTTATTTCAATTTTGTAGATTTCTAATATCTTGATAAGCCACGAAATTATTATTATTATTATTATTATTGTAGGATTCTTATACATTGTCGGCCAAACACACCTCCGATTTCGAATTATATTTAGAATAATTATGCTTCTTTCAAACGAATACATTGAAGCTATTATAAAGTTTTTTTTTTAGAGTATAACACTTATATTGGTAATTAATATTATTTTTCATATTTTCATATCAAAATATTCGTCAGCTTCTACAAGTTTATCACGACTATTACAGTTAACTAAACAAAGATTTCGGTATCGGTATGGCAATCTGCATGACTAATAATTTGTATTTTTTCCCGGGAAAGGATTCGTTTTTTTCCCGGGAAACGGGAAATAAAAATTATTTCCCGGGAATTCCCGGGAGTAACCCTCTAGTTTACATTAAACTAAATTGAATAATAATTATAGTAAGAAATAAGAATGTCATCAATCTCTTTGAAATCATTATAAGAATACCAATTAAAAAAAATATATAAGCATACATACGCTAACTATAATATTAGTCATCAATCAATGAAATATATCCATTAATATAAATAACAGTATTTCACCCTTTCTATATTTATTTATTTCATTTCTTTATTTTATTCTTCTTGCACATCATCATACACATGACAAAATCAACAAAGCAGTTTACATATAAAATAATGTGATAATAGCAGTGGCTAGATTATCACTTTAAAGTGATTTCTTCTATCTTACCATACCATATTTAAGTGTGGATGTATTTCTATTGCCATGTAAAATGACATATTATCTATAGTAACAGTTGGATGTAGAAGTTTATTTTGATTATTCCAGGGATCATATATTTAATAATTTGCTTATAATCGATGTTGAGATGATAAATATGACGATGTGAATAGTAACATAAATAAATCATTGCACTCACTAGTTCGATATTATACATAATATGAGTGTATCGTTTGTTCCTACTGGGAAGTAGTTAGGAATTAGACTGTGAAGCTTTGCTTGGCAGTGAGTCGTAGTAATACTCGTATAAACTATATCCAGAGTCGTAGCAAGGGATTGAGGGGATTTGCAGTTACCAAGGGTGTAAGGGAAGATAAAATACGCAAACGTGAGATAAGATTTTGTTCTTATTAAAATACTTAAGTTAATGCCAATATTTATCTGTTTTTATTATTATAAAGAACTCAATTTCAAATAAATAATACACAAAAATAAATAACATTTTTGTTCAACTAAAATATACACACTCATACACAAATCACAAAAAATCAACCCAATGGACTTTGAGAGTACTGAATATACCTCCTTTTGAGTAGTTATGCCAAAAAACTGTATCCTACATTAACCTATTTCTATTTATTTATGAATGCAACGGTTGTTATATTTAATATTTTTGAGTTACCCGAAAAACATGAAACTTGCAACTAGACATATATACTTAAAACTTTATAAATGTTTATGTGTAATACATGCACTAACTTACATTAAGACTTATAAAAGGGTAGTTTATCTCTAAACGATTTCTTCGAGCTGATCCCAAATTTACTATTACCATACATTGAAAAAATCGATATAAAAATACCCTTCCTGTCATAACAAAATATTAAGGGTCAAACAAACAGTAGGTATCTAATCGGTACAGGTTGCGAAGCTTCCATATTTCTGTCAAGGATGCAACATCATCTTGCAACGGCCCTGAGTATATTGTACATTACACGAGTACATACAGAGTGTTGGGTTTGGCAAGGTATAGTCAGTGGGTCAATCCTGGATCACGGAAAACTGCGCATACATAATATGTAATATGATTATGTACCTACAACAGTGTTACAAAATATTATTTGAGGTGCATGTTGTAAATGAGACAGTAATAGTGGGGTAGTACAAATTTGGTAATAATCACATAGTTAGCTCAGGCACGGTGACGTGATATGATATTCATTTCTTTATCCCCGTAGGGTCCGGAATAAAATACATCTTCCATATTTTTTTGTAAATTCTCGAGTATGCAGTAAGAAGCAGTATTTCACGAACATCTTCAATAAAACGATGGGGTACGTACGAGTATGTTATCTAAACTCTCTTTAAGTTCAAATTTGTCTATCAAACTGAAAAATATCCAGAATTTCACTCAAATGATGCGTAGACCTTAGCAGTTATATCTGAAAGGTTTTTAACGAAAAAATAAAACAGGTGTTTTAAAATTCTACTAAAGATTTTATTTTATGAGAGAGACGTCTTTCGTCTTATGAGGACATTGTCAATCAATCTCATAAGACGAAAGACGTCTCTCTCACAAAATAAAATCTTTAGTAGAATAAAACACCTGTTTTATTTTTTCGATATGGAATTCTACTACCTAAACACCGACACAGTGAATGAAAGGTTTTTATTAGTTTAGTATCTGTGTAGAAGATAGATGGTATTGTATAGATATATACCTAGTACATAATACATGTACATGTTTATAAATAGCAGTGTGTCGAACGTGGAAAAAATGCTAGAGCACAATATCATTCTGGTACCGACACTTATGTATGCAAGCGTAACTTGGACGTGGTTGAAAAAGGACGGGAGTGGAATAAATGCTGTGGAGGTGCGTTCACTGAGAAGAATGGTTGGTAAAACGTTGCGAGATAGAGTGAAGAATGAGGATATCAGGAAAATGAGCGGATGTGAGAGGACTATTGTGGACAGAATGCGTGTAAACAAGTTGAGATGGTTTGGACATGTTGAGCGAATGCAAGACGAAAGGATTACGAAGAGGATGTATTTATCTAAAAGAAGGGGTGTGAGGAAGCGCGGACGTCCAAGAACCACGTGGCTTGAGCACGTGGACATTTTTAAGGACAGACGCGTGTTGAGTAAGAGAAATCGGCGTGCATGTATGAGAAATTGGATGAATGTAGAGAAAGCGAAAGAAGTTTGTAAGGATTGATCTATATGGCATTCCGTTCTCTCTGCCTACCCCTCCTGGGACATGGCGTGAGAGTATAGTAAAGTGTGTTTACTAATTAGTTGCCATTACGTTCGTCGGTAGCCTGGAGGTAGAGTCTCGGCCTTGTGAACAAGGGGTCCGGGGTTCGATCCCAGGCGCCAGCAAACTCCCCTTTCACGATACAAGCTTTTAGCTTACTGTGAAAGCTGTATAAGGTTGTATTTGGGTTTATAACAAAACCCAAAAAAAAAGTATATTATTAATTATTTTTACGTTATGAAAGATTTTTTGTAATTATAACTTAATTAACTACATAAATAAATAAACATTGTATTAAATTAACCGAAAGACGCTGCTTCAAGACACTTTTTGTACGTCTTTTTTATAAATTATTTTTTGACAATAAAGTGTTAATTATTATGCCACTTATCCTGGATGTCTTATGTTGTAGAGCAAGGAGTGTGTAGTTTTATATAAATTACAGTCTAACTTGTTACATTACTTATGGGAGATGTGATGATATTATGGATAGATGAGACGCAATCCTAATTTTTTATCTCAACATTTCTTTTTTGTGCCTTTTTAAATGAATAGAAAACTGGTTGAGATTTTAATACAACTAAGATTGAAAAAAAATATGACCTACTTATAAAGACTTTATATTTCATTCGTAATAGTAACATATTACATCCAGAATAAAAAAAGTACAAAATAGAAAAAAGGTATAAAATATTTTAGAACCGTTAATCCATAGGCATTTTGTTACAATATCACATTGGAAAATGAAAAAATTACATAATATTGACTGTGCTTAGGACAAAGGCATCAAACAACAATTTTGGCAAAAGTCGTTTTATGTTTTCAAGTCAATCATTTGTGTCTTGTACATATTCTGGTCAAAATATTAATTTAATCCCCAAACGTCTAGTTTTTATAGAAAAAGCAAAATATTTTTTTAGCTAAGACTTAATTGCAAATATCTAATAGGATAGAGGACTCAAACAGCATGAGTTTCAATATTAACCCCAAAAAATTTCACCCCGAATAATTTTACGGCGAGGTAAAAGGCATCAAACCACATAAACATGCGACATACATATCTCTTTAAAATGCTGCTAAAGTTTGTCAGGACAAAGGTTTTAATGAACATTTTTTTAAATTTTTTGGTTATAACTTGATGATTCCTGAATATTTTCTCATAAATTTTTTTGACATAATAAAATAATTAGGTACATTACAAAAAGATGGTAAAATAATAATGACAATAATTTGAAATTTTCTTTATCCTACAGTTTTTTGCTTCTCCTATAAAATTTTACCAATGTGGTTTAAATCCTTTGTCCTGAGCACAGTCGATTATGTAAAAAAAAATTACAAGGTATATTATACTTTAGAATGAAATTTAAAATGGTAATGATCGGTAAATTTTAAATATTTCCAAAACAGATATTCCATCCTTTCGTCCGCCCACACTTCACTTAATTTTAATTAATTACTTCAAGTACATAATTGTTATATTAGGTACAAGTTCGATGCACGCAAATTATTACAGTAAATTAGTTTCTCTGATAGTAACGCCCACGTTTTCCATTTCAATATAAATGTTTTTGATAGTGGAAGAAATAATTCAAATTGGACAATATTACGAAAACGAATAATATACATATATGTAGTTGATAGAATACAATTTATTATTTTATTATTTTGTGCTGGAGTACCTACTTTTGATTTGAATTGCATTACATATCGAGATTGATAATGGCAGCATCACTCATGTATTGGTTGCAATGCCAGAAAAGAGAGTATTAAAATTATTTTTCTTTTTAAGATCGAACAAAATTGTATTATTATGTAATTATTTTATTATTATTTTACCTACTGTGCATTTCAAAGAAAACTACTACTATACCACCGCGTCATATCTCACAAGTGGAGTAGCCATCAAACTAGCCTCGTGTAAAAAACGTGTTAGCTGTCCTCTTCATTTCAACAAAAAAAAAAGACATTCAGTATGAGTGACAAACCTCATCGCTGAATTAAGATGTAATATTTTTTTGAACACCTGCTTTTTGTACTTTTTGTAAAACACTCGGGAAGTTGCGGAAATGAGTGAAGAACCAAATATTTTGCCGGGTGCTTCACGGCATAAATTTTTGCATGTTGTTCATTTAATTACTGATTTGGCTTAAATTACTCAGTTTTTGGGTAGAAAAACATATTATATTTATGAAAAAATGAACAGTAATTTCTAATTATGAAATTTTTCAAATTTTCATGTTTTCAAGCCCCAACGTTTTCGTCCACATTTGTGCACTTTTTCAAGATTACTAAAACAAACAATAAAAGTTATTATAGGTATTCCGTATTTCAAAACAAGCATATTACTTAATATGATGACATTTAGATTTACTTCAAACACTGACACATCTGTCTTTAAATAAAATATAAAATATACAAGTCAACTTCACCATTTATATGAACAGAGTGAAAATTGTATACTAACGACAGAATAAAAAACGGCGAAAAAGAATTTTGGTAACCATTTAAAACGCATATGTAGTTTGTCGCATGATAAACGACAATTTAAAAATAAAAGAAAATCAAAATTGACCAATGGCAAGAATGTTATTAGTCAACTGATTACAACCTGATATGGATGTAGTAGTAATATTGAAGTTATCACGATAATTACATCAGATGTAGGTATTATAATATTTGGTAAGCGATTTGTTGAAATGACCTATTGCCCTGAAAAGCGATACCGATGTACCTACAGAGTTTGTAAACATTTCGTGGCGTAAATTGCTGAAATAAATACTCGTAAATACTATTAAAACAAAACGTAGTTCAAACATAATACAAGCAATGTTTATTGTATGCTTCAAATAAATTGTGCATATTATATTCAACTTAAAAATCATTTATTAGGTGAATTGAAAGTGTTGTTGATAGAATGCGTATTAATGCAATTTAGCTCTGTACATTGAATTGTATTACTGATATTTTCTGATACTGTTTTAATTTGTACCTTTTATTGTAAAAAATATACAGTGAAGAATAAAATAAGTAAATAAATAAGTTGCGATCTTTTGGACATGTGGAGCGAATGGACGATGATAGGATAACGAGGGTATATTTATCTGAAAGAGGGGATGTGAGAAAGGACGGACCTCCAAGAACTTCGTGGCTTGATCAAGTGGATCAAATTCTCAAGGATTCGGCAAAGAGGAATCGGCGTGCATGTATGAGAAACTGGATAAATGTGGAAGGAGTGAAAGAAGTAGGTATGTAAGGATATATCAACATGGTGTTTCGTTCTCTCTGCCTACCCCACCTGGGACACGGCGTGATGATATAATAGTAGTAGTAGTCATATTATGTCGGTGCGTTCTTTTTTAAGGCAACAATATATACTTACCAATATATTTTTTAATAATTTTTGGATCCACGATTATTACTCCTTATTGAAGGTGTATCAAACTTTTGGTTTAGGCATATAAAAAGCCAATGGCAGATCTAACATATCATAATAAGAAACAAATTAATATCAGATCGTATCAATAAACAAACCATAAGTATCCAATTCGGAACAATTTCGGATAGTTACATACTTATCCATATTGATTGTTAATATGAGTCATTTTTTCCTATACACATAATGTATAATATTACAGGGGCATTAAATTGCGTTTTCCTTTCATTGATTTTCTTATTCCGTTCAAAATTTTTCTTTTGTTGTTTATTTATTTATTCATTCATTAATGTAGATTGGAATATTAACTGCACTATGTATTGTACAAAAATACAAATACCTATTTATGTATTTACGGTTTACGGTTATTTACGGTTGGCCTTTTATCGCAAAAGTTCGATCTCTTCCAGTTGACCCAATATTTCACGATTCAATAATTAAGAAGGTAAAAAAGCTTTTAAATATTTAAATTCAATAGCTTACACATAAAAAAAAATATTTTTAATATTATGGTGTGAACAACTTAATTAAAACAATCTTGAGTTTAAAAAAAATAGAGAAATAATGACGTTAATAACTTTATTTCGCCTAAATTCAATGTAAATAATTATATTATTTATTCAAACCATAGATTGTGGGTATGTTGGTGTAGATCTGTAATTTGAAAGCCATCGAGTGGGTGACTGCATATTACTGTAAACGACTCCAAATAGCTGCTTTTAGAAACCATAAAAAAATCATTGACATGGAGTAATTACGTAAGAAGAAAAATTTCCTAGGAAATCGCATGATAAAAGAAAGTAAATATTAGTTGATAAATCTCAATTTACAAAACGTAATTATTATAAAGAAAAGAAAAACAAATAAGAGAACCTAACAAACAAACGTTGTATTACAATTTCAATTAATAATAACAGAAAATGAGTTTTTTTTTTCAAATAATAATTATGCAGTAGAAACGACATACTGTGCTTAACATGCAACCAAGACCTGAGCCAAGTAATCTTTTAGAGCTAATGTATGAAACCGTCCACAAACAGTCCACTTAATGAAATCATAAATGTATTTAACTGCCGGTTACAAATGCCAGTAGTAATATTATTATTACTTCAGCTAAATGTTGCGTCAATTCAAAAGCTAATAACGTTTTCCGTGTAATAAAATATTACGATGCTTTCGCCACCAATTGAAAAAAGTTCGATACACATAAAATACAACGCACTTACGAACACACATATTGGGATTAATATAGGTTATATATTAGTATGGACTTTGAAGGACGAGTAAAAAACGATCTGCGCATTGAAATATTAACTCATTATCGCCCACCTACATACATGGTAGTTATTAAAGGACCTATGTGTGCATCAATTCATATTCACCAATAAAAAAAATCCTATTAAGTAATAGCAAACAATTGTTGGTGAGTAAATTTAATAGTTATGTATTAAAATTAAAAGGGTTGGTGTACGAAATAATGCTACATGATAGTGACAATTTTTTTTTATTTATTTTTTCATTCTTTACTGAACATTGATTACAATACTTACAATTTTATAAAGAAATGCATTGAAATTAAATAGGTACAATTAATATACAGAGGGAGATTTTATCTATAAGGCACAATCTCTTCCAACAAACCAATTTTCGTTTCATGTTTTACTCGATTTCATATCCTTTGCATTTAGAAGCATACATTAAGGGTTGCACCCTCCCTCACCCATGGATGTTGCAGGAATGTCAATTCCCATGTCATCCATACTCTTCATGCAAATTCATCTCAAGGAAGGGCTCAAGGTTCGCCTGAAGGGCTATCCCCGACAAAATCCTCCCCAAAATTAAATACAACCGTTTATGTCCACCGACTCCATTTTTTACAAAAGAACTTAAAATTAACTTACAGTTACGTATTTGCTACGTACTAGTTTTTAGCCTAAATTAATACAAAATATCTTAAGACTAGATTGAAGTTCTTAAAACTAGTTGCATTTCATAGCCACAATCAATCAATGCATTTATGTATATTTGAAAGGTTAAAGTTGATAGATATCAACAAAACTGTAGGTACTATACTACTTAAGTATAGCTTCAAGCCGTGTCACAAGTGGGGTAGGAAGAGAAAACGGAGCGCCATACAGATCTATCTTTGAACACTTCTTTCGTTTCTTCTTTATAACCATACAATTTCTCATACACGCATTCATACAATTTCTCAACAATAATGTTTTCTTAAAAGTAAAAACTTGATGATCGTACAGGTTTTATTTTTAAATAAATGAAATAAGGTATTCAGGTAGGTATATAAGAAGGGCAATATTCAAAACTCGAGTTTTCAGTGGACAATTCTAAACATATCTAATTTCTTGCTACAGAATGTGAAAAAAAAAACATTCTTCGCAAAAAGCTTTTGGCTTGTACAATATTTTATTTATTTATTTTTCATTACTATTTCAACGTACAAAAAAGAGGAAATGAATTCGGAAACATAACATAACGCCAATCGAACAAAATGACAACGCTGTAATAGAATTACATCGAATATAATATTTATGTCAGGAGCACATACCGGCAGCAGCGGTATACGTCCGATATTTCAATACTACCATTTCCTCATATCAGTACACACTATACAGTCGAAATTCAATTAACGTTTGAAATAGCAACCTAAAAAACAATGCCATCACAATGGTGTGTAATAATAAAAGTGAATATCTGTCCAGTAAGCGACTAAAGTACGTAGGAACCAACCAGGTACATCAAATAACACAAGTACCTACTCAGAAGCTGTCATAGATATGTCTATTGGTTGCTTAATTGGACACAGCACACCTCGCGATAAAGATGGGTTAAGGATTCAAAACCCATCCAGGACACTACCAAATAAAAAGACCTTGTCATTTTTAAGACAAATGCTGGTTTCGTGTGTTAAATTTACACGAATAACTACAAGCATTCAGTATTTTGCATGTAAATATTTGAGCTCAATAAATGCACATTTATTAAAAAAAACTCAATATTTCATCCATCATTACTGACGATATATTTTGATATATTTGTCGTTCACATTAGCATACTTAATGGCACAAATCCCATTTTCACACGGGAATTAATGAATTAAAATCAGTGAATTGAGGGTGAAAATAAAAATAATAAATAAATAAATTACTTCGTTATAATATGATTATTACTGTTGCAATCAATTTGGAATTTTAATTTATTATTAGTTAGTGTTTTGAATAATATACATAAATAATGTGAATTTATTCCGTTACTGCGGTTTGCGATAAAAGTGGTTAAAAATGATCGGATTTTTGATATTTCCGCGGAGTATTATCTATATAATATGTATCAAAAACCACACCTATTTATATTGAAATTTATAACGATCTCGAATAAATATTATATCTTTATAAAATACATCTATCAATCATTAATTTATCAGTTCGAATGAGATGAATAAATTACTATTGGAAATTTGGTCAGATTTGTGACGTTGGGAATACATGTAGATACCGAATGGGGTAATTAAGTGGCATGCATTATGAATGAAACATTCTGCTTTTTGATACCTACATAATTGTAGGTACCGCTCGATTAGATAACCACTCGTCTTCGAGTACATACATACTTAGTGATATAGTATTAGTAACACCGTGACCTTTAAAGTACAGACTTGTAAATGCAAATAAAGGATTATAAATGTATTGTCTCATCTTTTAGTATCTCCAAAGAAAAATATAAAGCAATAAGTTTTGTAGCATAATATTATCGGAGTCTGGGTTATCAATGGCATTTTTTTTACTATCAGCAACACTGCGTAATGGCAACACAGTGATGACGCGGCAGGAGGACGATTATTGTTGCGGATCGCAAAAAAATAACATTGATAACCCAAATCCCGATAGTATTATGCTACAGTTTACACGTTTGAGGCTGTTAGAAGTGTGTATTTTTATACTTTCAAGAAACGGAAACGGTCATATTATGTTACTTTTGATTGGACATGACTGTGAAGATAATGATTATAAAAGGACAAACAATTCTTAAAGACGAATTGAAATTGGTGTTTAGGATATAATTATTGAGTTAACGTTCCGTCCTCTCTAAACGTAAATTCTTACAATTACGTAATTAGAATTAATGGAACGAGTATATCATATTTTAAGAAGGATATTGATTGACGTTTTTTTTTTTATTTTTTATCACCAATTAGTTTCCATCGTTCATTTCCTTACGTGGCCAGTCTCTTAATGATTCCTAGGAGGCTGTTAGCTGGCCATTATTGCACATGTCAACACTTATAAAGTCGCCAATGGTGCACGTTGGATATTATGTATTGTTTAACATGCAAATTCCTGGAAGTTTATTATATTATAATGCCACACGCCATCTACCCCTACTAATGCAGAACATTCAAACAGACATTATTATTAGCAAACTACTACTAGCAGAGTTATTCGCAACATATAATATTATTATAAAATCATTTGACACAACTGTATGGTTTGATAATATCTTCAATTTAATTAATATTTACATCGGTTCGTTAATATGTATGTACATTTGAAAACACATATTAAATTTGTATTATATGTTATCAAATAAAATAAAATAAATATTTCTTTTTACTGTTTTATGTTACTGTTGAGTAAGACTAACGCACGACCGGTTTCGCGGACTCCAAGTTCGCATCATCAGGTGCTGATCTATACTGAATAAAACAACCAATGAAATTGTATTATATGTATAATTATCTCTTAATTATTCTTTATTGTTTCATTTGATTATATGTACATTGGAATTTTGTGTTCTATACATAACTATAATCTCTCAAAGCACGAGCTCTGCTCATATTAGAGAGAATTAATAATATGTTTACTGTGCATTTATAAATAAATTATAATTGTTGTAAAAAAAATGTATATTTACTTATCCCATTAAAAATATTCGAATTTGAATTTGATCTATTACTGAGTACATCATCGTAACTCTGTATTCATATAAACTGTTAAAGACTCATGCTGTTAGTTTGAGAATAAATAAGTAAAGAAAAGAAAGTTAAGATGTGTGCAGTTAGCGATGGAGTTGAGATGTTGAATACATACCTTTATATTAAATTAAATGAACAAAATGGTAGATCCTGTTAGAATCAATAAGAAAACCAGAGAAATGCAAATAGAGCAAATATTTGATTAAATAGTTTTGTTCAAAATGTGAGCTAAGCTATTTATAACAAATTAACGCAGTAGGTACGGGGAATATCAGTTATGCTTGTATTGGGGAATAAATGGATAAGAGCTATGCTCGATCGGGGAGTATTTAACCGTATTGTGATTAACGTTATAATGTAGTTTTATTACTATAAAAGTTTGTATTTGAATAAAGCTAGATTTAAAAAGCAGTAGATGAGTGATATTGCACAAGTAATCAAAAAGAATTGGGTTTGTTTTGCTCAAGACAGATTCTGAATAGAGCCGGGTTAAAAACTAGTAAAATTATTTAATAGTCCATATCGGAGACACACTAAGTAGAATACCAAGAATTTTGTGTAATGGCTGATAAATTGGCATTAAATTATGGAATAGCGTTAGTTACAAATCATAACTTATGAAAAATGCACCGTACCTATAGCAAGCAGAGTGCAAACGCCTTCAAGAACTTTAATAATTGTGACGTAGGTGAGACGATGGTCTTGGCTTAGTAATATTTTGAGAATGTTAAATAATTATAGGACAAAAAGAACACTCTTTGATTCATCAACAAGGACCTCGATGGACTAATGGCCGGTTTCAATAACCTATCTATCCGTGACTGTCGATTGAAATCTATGATTTAAAATATAGAACACAATAGATTTCAATCGACAGTAGTGGATAGATAGATTATTGAAACCGGCCATAAATGACTCTCATTCGTATAACATTTCATTTATGATGACAGCATTAGACCATTAGAATTGTTAAAAAAAAATTGAAGCTCTGTTATGGTCATTGGTGAATGAATTGGGAAAAATATATAAAAATATATTACTAAACAAAAACAATGAAAGGCAGCTTTCTTCACACAACGAAGAGGAAGTAAAAAATAGGGTCTTAACTTTAAAAAAAAACTCAATCGGCACAGGATCGTTCATTCAGAATCCTTAATTTTCAAACTCCTCATATTTACTACATTTCATGTTACAATTGTATGGAATATGGAATGTTTCAAACACCTACTTTTCGAAAGATATCTTTTAGTAAAACGTTAAAAACTCATAGATACTGGGGGTA
This sequence comes from Athripsodes cinereus, assembly GCA_947579605.1. Lineage (NCBI taxonomy): Eukaryota > Metazoa > Arthropoda > Insecta > Trichoptera > Leptoceridae > Athripsodes > Athripsodes cinereus. Next base: position 24,181,008 of record OX388310.1, read on the forward strand.
TATGTAAATATTTTACTATGTTGCTATTCAGTACACACTTTCCCTTTACCCCATCACGTAAAATTTTCAGGTTAATAAAACGAGCAATTCACAAAAGTAATTATATAACAATTATTATAATACTACTATTATCGTTTGATAGTACCTTTGCAGTACACATTATACAAAAATTATTCAATACATAGTTATTTGTACAATTCATGCATGTAAATGAGCAATTATTATAGAAATTGGTAAATAATAATATTATATTATTATTAACAAATAATGGAAATGCGACAATGTTTTGTGAAGGTGATTACCAGAGTTGAATTTACCCAATGTGCCCAGAAGTGGTTTTATTATATTTTAAAATTAAACTACTGTGTTGAGTGAATAGGTACATATAATGTTGATGAAAGCTGGAAATCTATTTTTCATACGAAATTTGCAATGCGGAAAGTTATTTTCTTGAAGAAGCAGATGTAGAATTCTCTTCCAGTTTGCATAAGTAAAATATACGATTTTGTCTATTTGATGATTTTTTAGAGGGTTTTCTTCCCTTCACATACATACATACTTTTTCTCCCCATCTAGACCGCAAAGGACCTGTGTTCACAGTTTTACCTTTCAACAATATAGACTCCCAACTCGCCATTCTTTTGTCTGAATGTATTTTGAGTGGACAATAACCCTCGGGTCGTCTTTCACTTGCAAGGGTTGAAATATCTAGATGAATGCGAAATCAATTTTTAGAATACCGTGCTCAAACCAGATACTGTATTCATATAGGCATCACAAATTTTATGATAATACAATCTACCAATTTTTTTTTCATATATTCTTGACTGTAAATTGGTTACAATATTATAAATACGTTATTATTAATAATTTATCTCCGTATAAAGTCACAAGTCGTGAAAACTACTGAGAAGATAATAATGTAAAATAGTATATTGTAATGTGTCACAATATATAATTTATCCCAGGAAAACGATACAAAACTTAGTGACACCTTTGCAAACTTTCAGTCAAGCAAGCGTGAACAAAATATTCTTCATAGTCTCTATACAATAAACACAGTTTATTGAATCCTAGAGTTTGAGCGAATATCCGAGAAACATTTGGCATATGACCTATTCAGCCAAGATTTTCTATGTGACTGGGGTGCAGATAAACATCCGATCTCTCCTCCTTCTAAATATCCGATCCTAAATATCCAATCAAATACCTACCTCCTAAAACTCCTAAATATCCAATCACATACCGAAAAAGCCTTATGTTAAAAAAAAATGAAATCGATATTTTTAATTTTTTTATTTATTTATTTTATTTTATTTTAGAAAATACACGGCAATTGCCTTTATAAGTAAGCAGATAAACAATTAGAATTTTACACAATCATTGGACACATAAAAAAAAACATTTTTAAAAACAAGTGAAATAGCCAGCAAACTGGCTGCATGCAATAAACATATAAGCTGTCTTCTCCATGCCAACAAACTATGAAGACATTCAGGAAGGGTGGCAAACATTATGTTAAAATCTACACATATCACTAACTTTTCTTATTTATGCAGCTGCAGATGAACCTACAGTCCATTGCTAAAGATGAACCTTCCCCATATGCTTTCAGGTGTATCTCTATCCTGAGCACTCTGCAACCAGTTATCAATACATAATCCTCTTAATTTAATCAGACTTCATAACTATCTCATAAAAATCAGTACCCATATACTTACTATTTGAAAGATGTCGATAGATAGGTTTTTCACAATAACGTGCACTGTAGGTGCAGCTTACTACCTACTTAAAAATACCCTAGGTTTGTAATTCTCTAAACCATATAAGTCATTTAAGATGGCAATATGTAAAGTCTTATTTTATTATTTTGTTATTGTTTATATTATTTTGTTTTTTACCATCCAATTTTGATTGGATGTGAAATGTGTATTTTTTGTTTTGTTTTATAATATTTTATGTTGGTAAAAGGCATTAGCCGTTTATTTAATAAATAAATAAATGAAGTGACCAAATATACAATTGTCGGGTATTCGGTGAAAAACAGTACCCGTTTCTACACTACTGAATACAATACTGCACATCGTAAGAAAATTATGTAGATAGGTACTATGTAAGTAGAAATGCATATTACTTTGTATTCTGAATCTATTATTATACAGTTTTCTGAAGAAATCTTCACATGCACTAGTATTATAATCTTTAGAAACTCGTCTAGTGCCTAGTTTTGTTGTGTTTGCATTTCGCACATCAGACAAAGTATGCACTGAGCTCAAGAATCAAAAGTTATGTAAAACTATGAATGATATGCAGTGAAAATATTCAAGTGTTCTTACCTTCTTAGTTTTAGACAAAAGTATTTTCGTTGCAGAGAATATTGTCATAAATCTTAAATCAAGCAATTTGACATTACAGAACAACATATTATATTTATTTGGCATTTTTCTTACATGCGGCTGGTCTGCTGGCTACCCCACTTGTGGGTTATGCCGTGATGGTATAGTAGTAGTAGTAGTAAATACATTTACCTATATATTATTGAAATAAAATATTAATCGATGAATCGTTTTTGGGAGTGTTCAATGCAGGTTTTTACAAAATTGTCTGAAAGAAAGAGTGTGAGGAAGCGCGGGCGTCGGAGAACCACGTGGCTTGATCACGTGGATCAAATTCTCAAGGACGGCCGCGTGTTGAGTAAGAGGAACCGACGTGCGTGTATGAGAAACTGTATAAATGTGGAGAGAGCGAAGGAAGTGTGTAAAGATAGATCTGTTTGGCGTTCCGTTCTCTCTGCCTACCCCACTTGGGACACAGCGTGAGGGTATAGTATTGTATGTATATAGTATAGTCAATGCAGGTTGCCCATTAATAGAACTGTTTTTCCATCTAAGAGGTTACCGATGGCCCTAATGGTTCGTTAATTCATTCACCTTTCTACAACTAGGGTAGCCAGTGGATCAACTGCAAGTTGCACTCTTTGCCAATAAGAGTTATATAATAATATCCCCGATTGCGCCATCACTGTTAAGAATATCGTGGGAAGAGGTGCCTCAATCCGGGCAAAATAGTTTTTAGTGGAAGGGTCTTATTTCCAACTGAAATTATACGAGTACCTTGAAGAGGTGTAGTGACAAAAAGTGTTCCATCCAACCCTTTGACTATATGATGTAGGTTAGTTTGTTCTATTCTTTAGTTTTAAGCAACTCTTGCCCTGAAGATGTCGCAAGACGAAAGCGCTCGTCAATTAGCTTTTGGTCATTGTTAATTGACTAAATACAAAATCATTTGTGGAAATTAAACAGTGTTTTAATATTACATTTTCAAACTTATATAAAAAAAAAAACTAATTAGTACGTTAGTATCTATTAATGCCTACAAAATAAACTAAATAATCATGGAATATCATAATTACGATTGGTGTGTATAAATTTTAAAATATTCATCACAAAAACTCACTGAATACAGAAAGAAAAATTATAATTCAATTTTAATAATAATAACACGAAACGAAAATAACCTCATTACCCCAGCGTACGTATGAAATGAATGTGTTATGTTAATTTATTCAAATTTCATAATGTGTTACCGCCACATCATCATACTACCACGCGTTATGCTGAAACATAAGTTTTTTTGACTGGCGAATGAAATATTATTTTTAAAGTATATATATATATTTAGTTACAATCCATTGGATTGGTCTGCAACGAGTTTGGTTTTTCTTCTCCATTCCTCCCTATTCTCAGCCAGTCTTTTAAGCTCTACGTATGAGCCACAGTTCATGTCCCTCTTCAGTTGGTCCATATATGCGTCTCTTGGTCGGCCTCTGCCATTTGTTCCCTCGGTCTTACCCTCCGCGATGGCGATGAGTAGTCCTGGGTGCCTGATGTTGTGGCCAATCCAGTTAGCTCGTTGTTGGCTGATTCTCTTAAGGAGTTGCCTTTTTTCGCCTACCCTGGTTAAAAGTATCTTTACAAAAACAAAGAGATCAAACATACATATCATTCCGTAGTTTGTCGCAAAGAAACTACGCTATGTTAACAAATGTAATTTTTCAAGTTGGCCGATCTGTTTTTTTTTTAAAGTGAAAAAAGTATGTAAAGATATGCTAATTTGGCGTTCCGTTCTCCCTGCCAACCCCACTTGGGATACAGCATGAAGGTTAAGGCATTTTTCATCACTTGCAATACCCCATGCAGTCCCTGGTAAACAAAAAATCTCCCGCTCTTTTCAACCAGTTTTTGAGTTACTTGTAAAAGGCAGATGTACGTTATAGGTACCTCAAATATATGACAACTATTATTATAGGCATGCGATGAAGCATGCTAACTACCTTGAGTTTGTTGGCACATAGAAGACAATCTGATTGTTTATAATTAAAATTTTGTCAGTTGGCTATCCAACATACGAGTAAGAGGTACTCAAACTCCATTTTTGAATGAAGGTGAATATTAAGAGGTATTTAAAAAGATATAATATTATATATTCATAATAATATATTTTTTGCCATAAATGTACATAGTGCAGTCTCTCTCCGATATATATTTTTTTTACATATATAGGTATGTGTAGTCTGAAAGCTAACACAACTCTGATAGTAATTTATTCAAATTCTCTCGTTTGTTTTTGATAACACTTAAAACTTTTCCTCACAAAATATTATAATCTACCAAATATTATGTATTTTTTTATTTCCTATACCTACTCTTATAATATCCTCTTTCAGCATTTCCTTGTCGAATATTGATTTGTAAAACTTTGAAATAAATGCTTTTATTTCTAAAGAATTACATACAGATATAATTTACATATCCTCGTACTTACTCACTATAACATTACTACATTATTTATCTTCCATTGCTTAGAATTTGCATACGAAATTCATTTGAACTTTTATCCTTTTTCTTATACTACTTTTATTTTGAGAATAATAATAATAATAATAATTTACTCAAAACAATAATATCGTCTTTACATTTTCACTATAACACAGTTGAACATACTTAATACAATCACAAAAAAATGTCTTCCACACTAGCCATACGGCTGTGTTGTGGCAGAAATACAAATGAGATACAAAACAATAGAGGTTTTGAAGTTAGCAAAAATAAAAAAAAGAAAGCTAAAACCTTATAATAAATTAATAAAAAACATCTAGTCAAACAAAATCAATTATTTACAAATGGAGTTTTTATTTATTTTTCAAAAAAAAACTTTACTTCTTTTCCTTCATGTTATATTGCAAGTGAGGTAAACAGAGATAACTTATGTTTTATAATTGATCTCTATTATTTGAAATTTTTTATATATATTTTTTATTGACTTATGAATTTTAACTAACTGACTTTTTACTATATTTGACATTTTTATACCACTTTGATTTCTCTTTGTAATGTCTTGACCAAATTTTTAACTTATGAATTTTAACTAATTGACTTTTTACTGTATTTGAAATTTTTATACCACTTTGATTTCTCTTTGTAATGTCTTGACCAAATTTTTTTACTTCTTTTCCTTCATGGTTTTCCTTCATTTACTTCTTTTCCTTCATGTTATATTGCAAGTGAGGTAAACAGAGATAACTTATGTTTTATAATTGATCTCTATTATTTGAAATTTTTTTATATATATTTTTTATTGACTTATGAATTTTAACTAACTGACTTTTTACTGTATTTGAAATTTTTATACCACTTTGATTTCTCTTTGTAATGTCATGACCAAATTTTTTAAACAATTTTGTATCTTATTTTATAAATATAACATGATTAATGTTATATTTATATTTATTTTCTCTCGTTTCTTTAGTCTAATTGTTTTGTGTCTTTTTTATAATAGATCTTTCCTTTTGTTTACATGTTTTGTATGTATACAGAGGTTTAACATGTAAAAGGCTTTGGCCGTAAATATTTGTTAATAAATAAATAAATAAAAAAAAATAAAAATAAAACGGAACGCCAAAAAATATTTCTTTCACATCCGTATCATTAATGCCATCTTTCATATTATATGCGCGCCGATTTCTCCAACTCAACAGACGATAGTCCTGGATAATTTGATCCACGTGATTAAGACACATAGTTCATGAGGATCCCTCTTTTTAGATAAATATATTTTCTGCGTCATCCTTTCGCTATCCGTTTGATCTACATATATCGTTTCGTTTAATCGTTAAATAAAATAATAATATAAATTACAAATTGAATACATAAGTAGATAAAATAAAATGCAGAAGACAATCCATATAAAATAACACAACATAATAAAATACAACATTCGTTCCCAATAATACAATAAAACACAATACAACACTATACAGCATAATACTAAAATAAATAACAATACATAATATGTATACTATCAATTCATTTGATCAAAGTACCTGTCCCAGAATTTAGCGTGGCTCGTTCTCTGGGACAGGCCTTGATCCACCTTAGTATATTATCGCTCTCTCTTGATTTTTCAGCATCATTAATTTAGTATTTTCAAAAACAAAATAACATAATCACTCCAATTAAATTAAAAATAAATCAAACCATCAAGCTGTCATTCACCAGCTAACTTCTATATATCCAAACCATTGCAAATTCAAATATCAATGCAGATCATATAAGTTTTATTACAATAGTATCTTTGCAAGCTGAATTGAAACCATCATAATATTAATAATTAAGTATGAAACTAAGCAGCAAATCGAACACCGATGTAAGAAAATAAAGCATGAATATTTTGATATGAATAGTGGTTGATCGATAACCTTAATTGATCTTAATTATAAGATAGTAAATGACAAAATGAATACAATTAATACTGGAAATATAAACGGAAAACTCAAGTCATCATCCTATTCTTTAAAAAACGTCACCTCATTTTAAGATATTAAAATTGAAAAACTATTTTTTCGGCAAAGTCGGCATTCAAGGGCTTTCATCGTGAGGCAAATTGCATTTTTGTTGTGTTAACGATTTATGTAGATTGTTTTTTGACAGATTATCATTTTTATTACCTGTTTGTTCATGTTGTTGTTTAAACGGATAGATCAAAATCATCTCATCTAAGATTTATAGGTAATTAAGCTTTTGAATTCAATTTTGTAACATCTTCAATTCAAGAATGAAATAATATGCCATATATCCTGAACGCAGAATAAACCTTCATATCCTAAGCAGAAGTTAAAAAAAAATCTGCACTGTAGTTCATACGTAATAATATTATCTCTTTGGTTTCGACGTATTTGCAGAAGGCGCTACAGAGGTTTTAGTAGAAACTTTAACCGCAATGGCGTTTCACATAGCAATAATAACATGTCCGCAAGCATCAATCATAAAATGTCTGAAAGTTTTGGTGGAAAAGGCTTGCCCCTGTGCTTCGCCATCTTACTTCCGACGATAGAAGTCCCTAATGATCTAAACTGAAAGATAATATTATGTAGATTATAGATACATAAGGAAATGTAAAATACCCTTCAAGTAATATTATATGTGTGTTGATCTATTAAGATTTATGTAACATAATGTACGTCTTTAAAAACGTATATTTACTGTTTATGTCTATACCATCACTGCATTACCCACATTAGTGAGATGGCCAGTAGATAAACTCCATGTTACAAACATGCATATTGACCTCTCCGTGCCGATTAAATACGTCGTTAGGATGGGTGGATTACGATTAGATTTTGCACAATGTTACATTGTGTAAACATGGTTCTCCGATTCGAGATATCTGATTGGTTTTAAAATAACGTCAATAAGTTTATTTCAAAAAACTTAATGAAAGACGTTGATTCAGCAAATATGAAAAAAATAATGTATCAATTGGAAAAATATCTACAACGTACGTTAATATAGGTATATTTAAAGGCACTAAAGGAAATATTTAGGTAAAATATAAGCTCGTATAAAGATTAGGATAAAGTAATAAAGGGGTATATTTAAGTAAAATTTAATAAAACAATGTTTTTAGATTTGTTCCATAAAAAACACTCTAATATTCCTTTTTATAGATTTAGTAGAAAATCTTGAAGATAAATATTTAAAGTTTGATAAAGAAATAAGTTGGATTTAAATTTTCTACAAAATACCAAAACAATTTTTCTAGACGAGTTTTTAGAAAATGAATTACCGATTTATAGAAATACTGAGAAATGTTTAGATCAAGTGGAATTTATATTTAAATTATGAAGTGTTGAGTAATAATGTTTCAACCAGCGCCAAGCTCACACTGAGTTAAAAATTGTTTTGTACTGAGTTTTCCACGATGAGTCCGAGGGCCTATAATGTGGTGTTCTCACTTTGGCGAATATCGCCAGGGCACCAAAATATCGCCAGCCATTTGAACCGTGTGAACAAACTGACAGCTAGTCTGAAACGATAAAAACCAGTAGAAACGATATCGTCTCGAGTTGAACACCTTCTAACTTTTTCGGCCGATTGAACGATTTGCACATGCGCAGATGTACGCGGCGCTCGTATCTATGGTAAAAACTTTATAAATTTTATAATGTTTCCCACTTCGTGACAGCTGTTATCTTTGTTGTTGGTTTGTGGCGTTTGTTTTCTTAATTAAAAGGCGCCTTATAACTTCTACTATAACATTTTCGATTAAAAATAAACACTTCGCGATCTCCATCCCGACGTCCGCCATTTTGAAAACAGTGTCAAAATCAAAGCGCATCTGACAGATCGTTTCTATATCGGTGGACTGTGTGAACAGGTGTGACGATCAATGGATGTCCGGCGAATTTTGTTTTTTCGCCTGGCGATATATTTTAAAATTCGCCTGGCGATATTCGCCAAATGTGAACATCCCATTATAGTATGACGTTTTCACACACCACCGTTCTTATGACAAAAACATGCTAACATGAGTGCTAGGATTGCAGTGCGAAGGGGTGACGCAATTTTTTACCTTATAGACATCTCATTCTATCATTCAAAATATAGCTTCTGTGTCTTAGACCGCTTTCCTACCTTTTCTTTTTCTTTGAGCCTCCCATCTCCCTTTCTAAGTTTTTGAAATTGAAATTAGTTGGAAGAAATAAACACTACGCCAAACTCACCCCCTTTATATTGATTGTGTTTGATATTGTCATATTAGTGTGTAAAGTTTCTGGAAATCAATGTACCTACATTAAATAATGAATAAATAAAAAATAATAAATGACAATTTGGTGCGCTGAATAGACTGGTTTCTACTGTAATTTTATACATTCATTCATTTTTATTATGCATGCGTTTAGTTAGTGATTCATTGACATATTTTCATTGTTAATTGTTTTATTCATTTATGAAAATAATCTTTTGTTGAATATTATTAATATTTTGTTAATTGTATATTACTATTTTTATACGCAGCACGCCTCTAGCGAGACTGCTGCAACTTAATTGTAGCCATATTGGTGATAAACTGTCTCAGCTTTTGTATGTTTATTATTATTATTGATTGAATAAAGTATCGTTTAAGTCTTTCTCTGTGTTCCCTGGAAGAGCGTTAAAGGTTTATTAAATTGAAATATTGAGTTGACATTAAGAGTTTTGAATGGGCTGCAAGTAAACTCAATTACTAGGTAGATGTTACAGAAGGTGTCTAAAAGTTTGTTAGCACAGAGAAAATGACTACATAGAGGTAACATAATTTGTGAGTACACTGTTATGGTTTTGTTATAGCGATAGATATAACGTTGTTGCATCACATCATCCATTTGAACTCATAATCCAGAAATGTTGAAGAACAAACAAAACAAAATTACACAGAAACTCTCATTGTTTATTTCTTGTAAAAAAAGTCCCATCGTAAATCGGAAAGTGGTACTCCAAGTAAAGACATTTAATACTTGAACATACATAAATATAACGACAAGGAAGAGAAATTCGATTGTCTTTTGTCAAACGGAAGCGAAACAAAAGAGCGCTGCGATATTATCCAAACCAGGTAATCCAATTTTGGCTCAGAATCAAACGTTCCCTCAGGCAAGACAAGAGAGGAAGATACACACACAAGCAACTCTTTTTCTACAACAAGTAAACGTGTAGATAGATTGTGTGTAGGTATATTTACTTAACTTAACCCTAGGTTTGTGTGTGACAATTTCTCACAGGTATTTTATAAGATACATCTTTAATAAATAAATTAATCTTCATTGACATAAAATATAAGTCGTTGAGTCTCTCGTAGAGAAAAGGTCTATCAGTATTTTTTTTATATTTTTTTTTCTAATCGCCTGATGGTGGAGTCGAGAGTCTCCGAATACTAGTAAACAAAGTTTAATAAGTCATTTGGAATTTAATTACATACTGTGTTTTTTTCAATTCAATTTATCTTGAAATGGACTTCCAATAAATGCCTTCGGTCAATAATATCAAAATTTTCTTATGTTTTCAGATATTCTGTAAAACATTACGAATAAGAAGACACTTCGTCAGGTCTTGACGTTACACGTTAGACACGTTTTTATTTCAGCAATGAGACATCTCTTCCATCCTGAATGTACTATTTTCTAATTGGCATGGAGATGACCTGTATGTATGTTTGTCATATGCATTTGATTTTCTATATGTATATATTATCTAGTATCTAAGATAATTTCTAGAGCGACCTTTACTCTTAGCATTACTAAAGGGCATAATAATTTTGTGTTAATTCTTAATGTCCATCCAGAAACCAATATATTTTATGCCTCAAGGCAATGAATACGTAGACATACATAGGCCTTTTAAACAAATTTAATTTTTTACTATTAAATTTATTGTTAAGTTCAGCAACGAAATTTAAACCACGGAATTTTCAATACAAATTTGCGACCCATAACAACTAACTACGCACAAAAAAATTAATAAATACTTGCCTATATAAAAAAAATTAAGGTTACAAAACAATTTAAAATTACTTTTATTTTTATACCAAAATATGGTCATATTTTCAAGAGGAATTCATTATTTAACCAGGAAATTAAAATATTTTCCTTCAATCCTTTTCAATTCGTATTGAAGAAGTACCTATAACTTTTAATAAAATCGTGAAATATTTTAATTTATTTGAGAAATCCTTTCTCTTAAAAATAAATCTTAAAATTTGTTTTAGAATATTTTCCATCTTTTCTCAATATTTACACAAGTCAATTATAAACTCTACGATTCGCGATTTTTTTTTAATTCTGTTTTCACCACTTGGTAAATTTTGGCCAACCTACATAAATTTAATTATCACAAGTTTATTTAGCTTTTGAAAGATTATTAACATCTGAATCCGTATTTCTCGGAATTCGAAGTTCAACTTTAAAAAGAATATAATACTTCCATTCTTAGAAATATTTTATAAATTTTATTCATTCATTCACATCTTTCCTATAATTGGGGTAGCCAGTGAACTAGTCTCATGTAATAAACACGCAAGACGTCTTTCTGCGCCAAAGAAAGCATAGGACATTCAGAATGGATGGCATGTCCAAAATTTTTAATGATTATTTTTGAGAGTTTTTTTTTACAATTAACTATTGTATTAGGTTGTAACTATGAAACCATCATACAAGGCTTACAAAAGACTACGTCATCTTATTTGGTAGTGCCATGGATGGAACTTAAACCCGCAACCCAACCTAATCGTGAGGTGTGCTTAAAGATGAAATAGTTCAAACTGTATAAAAAAATCTAGTCACAATATATGTTTGATTACATTCAATAAACCTTACATTGTACTTGACGCTTGATGTATATATGTAGTAAAATGTATCTTCACAAAGATATTGATAGGTAATTGTGTTAAATTAATAGCAACTGCATATATTGATAATATTTTTATTTAACATGTTATAAAAGTTGGAACTGTGTTGTTGTGGAAATTAGTACATATCAGATATCTAAGTAAATATGGATGATGATACCCAACATTATATCAGCAAATATTATAAAAATATTGGTTAAAGTGGGAGGCTGTACTCACCTGCTTTGTATGTGAGGTATGGACCACTAAAAATAAAAAAGGGATGAAAAGGAATTTGATATCATATTGTTGATATCTTAAAAACACTTCATTTTGACAAGTTGACATGAATATCGCTTGTGGATTGTGACAGAACAGGTATCACATATCAACCTAATACAATATACGCATGTCATCATGACAATACATTGGCACAGGTAAATATTACCGCTTGTTTATTATTTCCAGTTCCACACTTCACCTACAGAATATTTATAAATAATTTCACTTATTTCGGAAGAATTAACTATGTAACAGTTCTGAGACATTTTTATAAAAAAACAATAATCATTCTGTTACTTAGCTTTAATTTTAATTTTAATTTCAGGTACGCCGAAATTATCTCATTTGCTTGATACTTCCATCATTTATGGCAATGTTCTTAGTCGCCTAATTTCTTTTTCCTAAAGTTTTTCACATTTATTTTAGCTTCATTTACATGCTATTTAAAGATATTTATTGAATGCTGCATTCTAATTTAAAATAAATTAATACTCGCAGTAGGGTCAAGTATAATACTGTTGAGCATACATAGGTACGAGTAAGCATTAAGCATCTACTATACAGTATACAAGTCTAGCATCCTATATGTACATTTCAGTGGTGTGCCTTTCATACATGCAAATATGCAACGCATGCCTTAAACTAAAAATATATATTTATAAAATGATATTATTAACGTCACCCTATTTAGAATCTTTTGCCATGGCCAGGACACATTTCGCAGGAACTTCAGTTAAGTCTTAACATACAAATTTAATATCTTACCCATTGATTGGTTAACTTATCCGTTTGAATTTTTGTAGTGTTCTAATCTATCGGCACAAATATTTCTGATAACTTCCGATTTCCAGATTGAAAATCTTGGATATTGTTGAGTATATTGAAAAAAATACTTACACACATAATTAAGTAAATTTATATATTCGTTTGTTGTCAAGGAAATCCACTCGTTTGGAAGTGAAATAGTTCCTATGTTTGTTAAAAGCATGCCCGATGTGAAAAGTCTAGTTTGGCCACTGGTACATTTATAATGTACGGTACTGAATGTACATTGCAAGTTGCTAACAGAGATATATGAAAGCAGTAAGCAATTGAAACAAAGACTGATTATTGTTGAGATTCTTGAGCCGTTGGCTTGTGGCCAGTCGATGGGGTCAAGTGGGTAATTTGTTGCAATGATGCAACTATACAGCTTTACTTTATATATCTATACTCCTATCTATCTAAGCTACAACATGATTTAACAAAAACTTTAAAAAAGTTTTTTTGAAGTAAAAAAATAAATGATAATAATGCAGGCGTTTTTGATAGCCGAATTTACAAATTTTACAAAAGTAATCTGTTTTATATAGAAGAGTCGGTTGTTCTGGCAGGTACATACCTACATATTATATTACATATGTTGATTGATTTGATGTTTGTAATTGAAGACTGTATTATTTTTTGATCATGTTATTTGTAAAAGGCGCAAGCCGTATATTTCATAAATAAATAAATAATTGGCGACAGAGTGGACTGTTCTTTCGTTCACAAGGTTTTGATAGCTTGGTCGAATCTCAAATAATAGTATAAACTATCGAAGTATCTGATAATATTTATTTACTGTGTCAGTGTTTAGGTAGTAGAATTCCATAGCGAAATAAATAAAACAAGTGTTTTATTCTACTATTGATTCTCTCGTCAAATAAATCAATAGTAGAATAAAAACTTGTTTTATTTATTTCGATAATATTAATGTTCTTGGTTGTTCGGTTTGACTAAGATGGAATCCGTCATGCAAAAGAGACAACTGAGAAGTATGAATCAAAATGTTTTTATTTCATATAAATTATTAATATACCATCCCAGTATATAACTGAATGTAATGAACATGAATGTCGTCATCTCCGTACCACTAAAAAACAAATGTTGAAGGTGGGTGGAATAACTCATTGCTGAATTTGAAGATTTTAAATACATTATTCATGATGTTTTAAGAATGAATGACTTTTACAGTATACTTAAATAATTACTGAAAAAAATGTTTAGAATATTTACTAATTTCTGATTGGTTTTTACTTAAAAAAAGTTGAAACTATTCTTTCAAGGGTTATCTATGAGATATATTTTTTATTCTGCATAAGTATAAAGAAATTACGAAAAACTCGTTATAATGAGATCAGAATATTAAATAATTTTACAATTTAAGCTTCTAATTCTCAGCAAATTCAATTTTTTATTTTGATTTTTATGAAACAAAGATTTGAACTTCGTCAATTGTAAATATTTGATTAAATCTTGAAAAAGTATACCTATAGATATTATTAATAAATAGATATTTAATTATAATTATTTTCTTCTTACGTCGAAAAAAAAAACAAATAATGTTAAATATAAGTAGGTAGGTACCTCTCTAATATTTTCTCTTAGTCTTTTTTTGTAAAATTATTTGATATATCTAAGTGTTTATCTTTTGAAAATTTCATAAACGTACATGAAATTTTATTTAATTCAAACGTTTTCTAAAATTGTGTTAATCTTCAAGATTGAACAATAACTAATTTGTTTTCACCGCTCTTCCCGGAAACACAATGCAGAAACCAATCTCCTCCATTCTTAGCGGCTTTGCGTCAACTGAGTCATCATTTCCCATAAAATTAATTGTTCTCTGATGTCATTGTTATAGAAATGGTATATTGAGAAAGGTGGACGACCAGGACAGTGAAAACCTTGTAGACAAAAGAGCGGTGCTCTTTCACAACATTGCTGAACATTCCCAAAACATGCCCCACCCACAGCCACCGTCTCCTGATGAACCATGTCTCAACATGTTCAAATCATCTTACATCCGATATCATCCTAAAACACAGCTTCCCCACTCAGACCTTCATTAGGTGCGAAGAACGATAATATTGTCAACTTAATATGTAGCTATTTTCATTCCTGAAGATAAACATACTGTTCATCAACTTGAATAAAACTTACATTGTATAATGCATTGTATAAAATCTAAAGTTTATGCGAAGGCATAGTATTTAAGCAACAATATGATATGTATTAACTATTAACATTAGTTTGACAAAACCAGGTCACTATTCAATTAAATTATAAGTAAAACTAAAACTAATTATGTTTTCTTCCATATATATATATGAATAAATCCCTCTTTCACAATACACCGTTTCTATGAGAACGACATCAGAACGCAAGGAATGTCGTGGAAAGAGGTGACGCAATTGGCGCAGAATCGCTCTGAATGGAGGAGGCTGGTTTCTGCCCTGTGCTCCCGAGAGGAGCGTTGAGGGCGATGATGATGATGATGATATGAATAAAGTTTTGTCGTAAATACATACCTGGTCGTTTTTTTTTTAATATTTCCATAAAAAGTATTAAATTTAGTCAGATTGATTTAAGACAAAATGTTCTTCAAATTTTATTTTCAATAGAACGAATAAGTGAACTGTATTTGTTATGTAAGGAGTTTACACTCGATGGAAATGACTTGAATAATGAGGTATAAAATTTAGATAGCATAGTTTTTTCGGAGATATAAATTATGTGAATACATTATGCCTACAAAATTACGAGTCTTTAGAAGGAGCTTACAACGGGTATTTATTCAAATCACATAAATTTATTCGATAATGTTATATTATTCTACGAATAATTTATATAATCTTATATAACATTTTTATAAAAAGGCCATTTATAGAGATAAGCAAAAAAATTATCAACATTAAGATAATGTTCAGATATCCAATATAGATTAAAAACATATTTGTATTTAATCAGATTTCTCCATTGGAGAACCGTGTTTACACAATTTTTGCAAAATCTAATCGGAAAAAAAGAGAAAGAAAGAAAGGCGTCCCAACGTTTATGAATTAGCTCTAAGCTGGCTTAAGTAATCACTTTCGATGTTCTTGAATAACGTTCGCCAATTCTGTCATTTTCATTGCCACGTCACAAGATCCACCCATTGAGAACATTTATGCAAATCATAAAAGCATTTTTTTCTTGTAAGTGGCGCCGGAACATTGTTTTTTCGGCGATTCGTTTGACCAGTCAATGACTTGAATGATTATTTGTATATAATAAATATTCGTAAATAATAATTGTACTCGTTTTTAGTTCGAACAATTGATAACAGTAAGATTTGTAGAAAACGTTCATCTATACTCTCCCAGCATCTCTTATAAGTAAAATTGGTAGCGCATAAAATCAACCACGTGTAATCAACATAAAAGATCTTCTCTCTGTCCCGATATAAAGTGAGACAACAAGATACCGGGTGAAACACCTCATCGCTAATTCCAAGAAGTCTAGTTTCTTGCTCAGGATGTTTCCGACAACCTGAATTTCACAAGAAACTCAAAAACTTACAGATAAGAGTGGGAGATTTATTTGTCAGAAGCTTTGTGAAGCTAAATTAAATTTAAATCATAAACTTTTAAGGCGCTTCTACGACTTCGATGAAAATTTATTTTAACGTCTCACCAAGTTTTTTGAAAATATGCCGATAAGAGATAAATAAGGGTTCGAATGAAATAATATTATTTCATCAAAGTGTTTATTACGAAAATTTTAGACTCAATATCACATATATCCAGACACGAAACGTGCTAAAAGACAAATTTATAATTAAAATTATTGAAAGATAAAGGGAACTTATTATAATAATAATAAAACAAGAATAAAACTGTTTTAAACTTTCCTTTAACTTAATTGAAACTAACGGGGATTATTGAATTTACTGAACCAATAAACAGAAATCGACACATAAATATTTCTATCCGTTCATACGCGTATGTGTTTGCTTGTTTACATGTCGTCAACAGACAACATAGTTAAAAAATATAGAAGTAAAATAACTGTTTACAAAGTTTAATCCCATATTTAAGTTTTGGTATAAAACATCATGAATATCTTACATATTGAAGACCAAGATATTGCAGTTTATATAATACCATACATATCATCAGATTTGTTTAGAATAAAATAGATCCTTGTTTATGCATGTCTTGTCTTAACAGTTTATTTTTTGTTTCGTTACATGAATACACATTTGTATATCAAGTCGGAGATTAAAATATATGGAATGCTGATGTGTACTGATTAAAATTTGAATGAAAATATATTATAAAAAAATAAATAAATCTTTATTGACCATAATTTTACACAAATACATAAACAACAAAATACAACTTTACAAAACGTGACAATTAACAAAATTAGGCCAAAAGGCGGACTTGTTGCTGAGCAACGTCTTCCAGTCAAACCGACATCAAACCGTTTTAGGTTGTCAAAAATATGCCCATCATGATGTCAATAGTTTTAAAATGTTCTTTTCACATTCTTCCACACTTCTTATAAAAATATTTAAATCATCAACAACTCATGTTCATTTGATAATTTGATGCTTATTTTCTGAGCAGAACTAGGTTTTAAACTAGTAGAGAAATAAACTTAACACTAAGGACATGTGCGCGAGTTACGGGTTCAATGCAGAAGTTTTCTATTCTTGTTTTCTATAACGTACGTTGTTGTGACATTATTTTGTAATAGTAAAAAAAGTACTTCTAAGCTGTTAAAGGACAGCGCTGAGCTCTACCAGACAAGAGATAGTGATTGGAAATAAGATATAAAAATAATAACAAAACTATTTTCTCAAATAATAACTAACTGTTATTTGTAACGCCGTAATTTGAAACGCTATTATAACTTTCCAGTCGACATCGACTTATGTTTGAATGTGTGAAAAGGTATAAGAAATATCAAAATCTAAAACAAAAGAGCACACAAAGAAAATAAAAGACGGTGATGTGGAATTATTTTGTGTACCCAAGAGCTAATGTGAAATGTTAAATTATAACATCATATAAAAAGATTTTTCATCAATTTATTCATAAGATACCTACATAATAGCTCTGAGATCCCTATAATAAGAACTGTGTATTATGAATGATAATCATATAGGATCTTTGTTAAAGCCTTGCTCTTTTTAACCATGAGATATGAAAAAAAACATATAGGAAGAGATTTAGGTAATCATAATTTTAACTGTAAATAGATTTAATCTTGTATTCTTGTCAAAAAACGTGTTGTTTTAATTAAGTTATTTTTTAAATTATAACCAACAGAAAAATATGCTTTTTAGCTAGTACATGCTGATGTAATTCACCATGCCATAAAAATCACCAACATGATTTAATCATAATAATACAATACCTATAATACATCGTACCGAGTAATTTCATATACGTACATATTATTATATATGTACGTATACTATACTATAAAATAAAATAAAATAAATATGTAATATACACAGTCATATTGTGTCGTGATATTCATTCAATTGAACCAATAAAGGAAACTTATAAAGCAATTATTAATTTTTAACGATTATTATTTTCTTTGATGATGAAAATGTAGGATATTAAAAGAGAACATGTAATAGTATTAATATTATTATTGCTCTCAGTACAAATTGAAGTAAATATTGGTTCACATATTGGAGAATGTAATAGTAGATTGTTCAACCATTCGTAAGAAATGATTCAACGAAATAATCATTGATTAACTTGTTATGTTCATGTTATAATTTTATGAGTGCTTTTATGTGAATGTATGTATTATTTTTAAAAATATTTATACTTGTATTTCTATGTTTATTTGTTACATGAATTTAAAAAATACCATCGCGATTTTAGTGCACTTGCACCATTGATGAGCTTTTCAATTAGAGCGTATTTTAAATTAAAATATTTTTTTAAAAAATGTCTAGAAATTGTTACATAGTTAATGCCTCTAAAATAAGTGAGTATGTATTTCTTTTTCGAGGGTGGGATCGGGCATCAATAAAATGGATCAACTTAATTAAGGAGGCCATTCAGAAAATACAGCACTGAGCTTTTTACATGACCATCGCACGTTATGGTGATTAGAATGAGCCATAATATAAAAATCATGATCTTAAAAATTTGTTCATATTTTGATATTTTTTAAGAAGACGTAGCAGAAACTTTGCGTCATCTCTTGGTGGTCTACGATGCATTTGGCTTTCTATTGATATTCAAATCGATATAAACACCAAAAAAATAAAGCACAATATAAATAACTAGCTGGCCCGGCGAACTTCGTACCGCCTAAGAATCAATGAACGATTTCATACATACATCTTCTTCCCCTTGTCATTGCCCCTAAGTATCTCCTCCAGAGATAACTGTCCACCGCTGCTTCCAGGACCTCTGGCCACTCCAAACCAAGCCTTTCAACACAATATGTTCGACACCTGCCCTATCTTCTGCCCTCTCCCACTGACTTTGTGAATGAATGAATGATTAATATTATTAATCTCTTTACAAACTCCCGTAATTGTCAAAGTGTGTCATCGAAGGTATAGTGTAAAAAAATATAATTCATTTGGAACTTTCGCAGTTTAGCGGCCCCACCCGTTGTCGAGTACTTTTTTCCATAGAAAAAGTAATATTTTCGAAACTTGAGGAAATTGTTGCCATATGGTGAATTATTTTTTGGTCACCAAATTTTTGGAAAATTCTTTTATAGGAAAAAAAATCGCAACTATGAAACTTGAGCGGCCCCACCCGTTGTCGAGTAATATGTACGGAATTTTAGGAAATTAATTTTCGAAGTGGATTTTCTTTGCCGGTAAATTAAAATAATTCTACATATGGCAACAATTTCCTCAAGTTTCAAAAATATTACCTTTTCTATGGAAAAAAAGTACTCGACAACGGGTGGGGCCGCTAAACTGCGAAAGTTACATTCATTTTTTTTACATAGACAATTCACACACATCGAGCTAGTCCCAAACTTAGATGAATCTTGATTATGGGTACTAACGCGACGATACACACATATACAATGCACTATATACATATATATGTAACACCCAGACCCAGGACAATTTGAAAAAGGTCATTCTTCACTTTGCCCTGTCCGGGAATCGAACCCGGGACCTCGTGACTCAAAGGAAAGAGCTCCGCGCTACACCGGCCGACATGAACAATTTATGTTGAACAATTATACTTAACTCAGATTTGTTTATAAATTATCTGCAGTACGTAATATAATTATGTAGGTACTAATTTTTTTTTTCAGGTAGATTTTACCTATTTAAAATTTATAAAAATTCTTTCCATGATTTTTTATTAATTTAAATATCAGAACTACAGATAAATTGTATGGATAACGATTCTAATTTGAGAATGTATAGAAAAATTATCATATAAATAGGCCAATCTATAAAAAAACTTCATTGTTGATTTTGTATAATTCTCCATATTGCATTTTTTATTGAAATTAAAAATGTATGGCGTAAATAATTTTCTTCGTAATTTTTCTTCTCTGTCTGCAAATTTCACTACACAATCTTGCATCAGAACTACCTACATGAACACATTCTTATTTTCATCTTTAATAGCACAATTTTTGGTTCAATAATAATTTTCCATCTGCAAAAATAAAATACAATTTCAAACATAATCTGTGCACGTCCACATTTATGTGACAGAAGATCTATCGATACATAAATATTAGTCGAATAATTCGGTAGTTACATGGCAATAGGTTGTATCTCGCATTTTTTGCGTTTTCAAGTTTGTTCCATAAAATGCTCAAAATAGTTTAATATTTGATGTGGCAAAAGGATATGTCTCTTTATAGTCAGAATAAAGAGAGAAAAGACGTTACTTATTGACATGTAGAAAGATTGTTTTCATCAACATGGCAAAAAAACTCAAATATTTTTAAACTGCAAGAAATTATTTAGTGAATGTTACATACATCTTGTGGAAGAAATTATTAAGAGAATGTTACATCTATCTTGTAGAAATAATAATTACCTTGATTTTGATATATAATGCTCGAAATTTGGCTGAAATATCTCTTTTGCAAACTTTGTTTTTGCTCTCCTGTAAAATTATGTTTTAGTGAGATACAACCTATTGCCATGTAACTACCGAATTATAGTAAACAAATATTAGTACACATTTCGTTCATATTAGTTATAGTAATTTGGTTCTTAATATAGCAGAAGCTACGGATTATTTTAGCACAATGCAACAGGCGACGTGGGGGCGCTAATAGCGCCAAAACTCTCCATATTGTTTTTATTTTTGAAATTAAAAATGTATGGCGTAAATAATTTTCTTCATATTGTTTCTTCCCGTGAATTTGTAAGATGTTTTAATAGCCTATAGTTTATTCCGGGCGGAGAAGAATCCAACAAATCAGAGATCATTCAAATCGGTACAGCCATTCTTGAGTTATAAGTGTTGTAACACACACGACTTCCTTTTATATATTAGATAAGTTTACCGCACTTATTTAGTCATTACATACATAGAGGTACAAAAGTGGGACTATTGCACGATATTGGCAACCTGAAAATTCTAAGCTCTTGATGTTGCTTTGACTGAGCAGCAGTAAATAACAAGAAAGATTTTATTTTACTATAGATCGTATAAATTATCATTCTGAGTGTCAATCAACATAATAATATTTTAGTTGCCAAAATACTAAAGTGAGTACAAAACATACTTTTGTTGCTATGTTACTATCATTTTATATATTTTTTATTTTGTATCAATTTGATGGTTACACCCTTAACAAAGCCAGGTTAAGGATTAGTCAATAATGGTAGAGACTACCCCAATACTTGGGCATGATTTATTAGTCAGAATGGTGGCAACGTATTAAATACATACCTACCTACTATTATCGGAAAAATAATACGTACCTAGGTACGCCATAATGATTTCATTACAAATATATGAAATAATTTTGGGAAATCTAAAGGTATTAAGAGACTGTAATTTATTCTTTAGATAAATATATTGACTAATTTTAAAATACCAAACGCAAATATATTTCATTTATTTCAAAACAAAAATATTAAATGATAACACGAAGAGTGATTTAAATATATTGTAAACAAATAAATTTTGCATAGTTAAAAAAAACTAAAAACTCTGGGATATGGTTCTTAAGTCTGCTGTTTAAATAGCTTCACAAATAATAAGTTGATGAATAAAAAGTAGTACTAAATTACAGAAGGAATTTTCTTTTTGTGTTTGGCGTTTGAATAGAAAGAACAACATTTTCTTCGTTTTAAAATTTTTTTTTTTTTTTTTATTTTTATTTTTTTTTTTAAAAAAGATATATCTGGGTTTTGTTATAAACCCAAATACAACCTAATACACCTTTCACAGTAAGCTCAAAGCTTGTGTCGTGAAAGGGAAGTTCGCCGGTACCTGGGATCGAACCACGGACCCCCTGTTCACGAGGCCGAGGCTCTACCTCCAGGCTACCGACGAACTCTGCTATTATAGGTATTAGGTATATCTACATCAAAATGTCATCAGTTGTTAATAATTGCACAATCGCACTATTGCATATTTTTAATAAATCTATCTTTCCCGTTTTACAAAAAAAGGTATTAAGGTTGATATTTAATCACTGAAATAGTTAAATTCAACACACCGGTATTGATTTTTTTAAACATGCTTATGGAGTTTATTTCATGATTTATAATAAAAAGAAAAAGATAATCCATATTCAAAACTATTATCAGTTGAGTTTTTGTTTTCATTGCCCAAGGATATTCGAGCTTTAACAAAAGCAAATTCAATTAGCCTCACAAAAGCTTTTCTTTTCTTTTGTCGAAAAGTTATGACAGTTTACATAAAAAAACTATAAGTTTTTTGTCAAAACTGTATATTTTTTACTTCTCAGATTAGAGAAGTTTTTTATTTTATTTTAATGCTCAATTTCATACACATGTTCGTTATACACAAACAAAAAAAAACATACCTAATATAAAAGAAAATTTAATTTATTTATTTGGCAAAATGAAGCAATAAGTATAAATTTTATTAGACATACAATATAAAGAAGGTTGAAAACAAAACTAGTATTTTTTTAGACCTTCCACGTATTTGAAATAATAAATCGCAACTGAATTATTGAAATGTAAAAACGTTTTTAAAAGTTTATGTGAGTACTGAGTAGTGAGAGAAGCAAGCAAAAAGTAGGGCTTATAAGAAATATTATTATGGTCAGATTGAACGCATTAATTATAATATATTCACATAGATTCACAGACGGCAAGTAAAAACTACATAGTCATTTTTAAACAGAATTTTCTAATCTCGCTTTCATTTAAACAGTGTCTGTAATTGAAAATATTTATTATGTATAGTTTTGTTTCTTTTTGAACACATAATTTCAAGGCATTATCAATCAAAGATTTTTCCCGGCATTAGGCTGTCAGGTTTTTGTGTGATCGCGAGTTATTTGGCTGTAATATTATATCGAACTGTCGTCTACATCCAGCATAAAAAAATATATTATTTCTCTTAACGAGAACATTTATTAAATGAACTTGAAAAGGATGACATTACCTTTCATAAAAATGCAACAAAAAATAATATTACAAATGCCGTACAGAAAATTCATATAAAAAGTAATATAGCGCAGGTATAATGAAATAAAACTTTTTTAGTCTCAAGATGTATTGGGGTATTTTGTTTTTACTTATAGCTATTTAAAGTGGAATCAATATCTTTCCCAGACAAAGAAACATAATATACCTAATACTTTACTACCTCATAGAGACAAACCGAAAACTTATATTTTCCGATGTCTTGAATAAATGCTGTTTGGGAGAAAATAAAACCCAACAGACACTTGGTCAGGAACCGGTGAAATAATAACGCTAGTCTCTCACCTTTAAACTTCAATTTCATGATAACCGCTTCATGATTTGGAAATACAACTCAAAATTTGTGAATGTAAACTCAATTTTTGAAACTAGACCGCTATAAATAAAATTAAACAAATATAATGTTACTAATCTTCACGAAACTCATTTCAATAAAATTTAAAAAGCAGGTATAATGAGTCATCACGTTCAAGACATTTAATATCTTCAATTGAGCAATGAAGTTTACAACTCATCCCGAGTGTTTTTTTAATTTTTATTGGCATCGAGACAAAATCTTGCATATTTTTATATATGCAGTTGGTCCGCTGGATACCCCACTAGTGTTTGTATGTACATTGATTTTGCAGTACATATGTTACATTCCTATTAAAATAAACTTATATTGTTTTTTGTCTAAATTATACAGTTTTTTTCAAACCTTTCGATGATTCACGTTCTCTTCCATTTAACTTTATCTTTTTTTGAAACCAACTTAGCTAATATTAAAATCTCAAAATAGAAATGAAATAAATTTACAGACATCTCAATTGTTGGTATCTTCGAGTTTCATAAATATTTTAATAAAATATTTGTGTAGGTATATAACTTTAGCAATTGAAGGAATTTCGATAACTTTTCCTTGATAAATTATTACCAAATCCGTCTTAATTAAGGAGCTAATCAATAAATTAAAAGCTCTGAACTGAGGAGTTTTGGGATTATTTCTCAAGAATATTTTCAGTCGTTTACGAAGTCCGAATTAATAATCAACACTTTTCAAACAAGATATGATATTTAATACATATTTTAAATAAAAAAGACTTATTTAAAAGCAATTGAAACCTATATAAGTAATGAAAAACATTTTTTGATTAATAATTCTTAGAAAATGTCAAATGGGTTTGGGCGAGTTGATAAATTTCATAGAAATTTGAAAAATTATGGAAACGAATGAAATTTTAATTATTTATTGCTGGGAATACAACGGAACGGCCAATTACAATTACTGGATATGTTGTTAATGATCTGATGTTTCTGTCTCGGACATTCAGTCGGGAAATCCAACATTGAAAACTTGTTACCGTCCTGCTCCGTCTTCTCGATAAACATTTTATAAATCAAATGAATAATCACAAGCAGGATACACAATGTACATAAAAAACGAGCATCAAAAAGTAAAGATACGAGAATGAAATATTAATGAAATAATCCAACATAATAATACTTGAAATCAGAGATACATACATACCTTTTGTTCATTATTCTTAAAGGAAAAACACCTGTGGTCTCAATAAATTCATCAAACAGTTAATTCTTTCATATATTCCGACTTCCTTCTACATGTTGAATTGCAAATAATCCAAAGGAAGGTAAAAACCATACGTACATAATACATATAACGGCAAAATGATAATGATAGATATATTGTGTGTATCAATACAACATTATATTGTATTGTTAGGGAGAAAATATACCTAGGTTCTTGTGAGGATAATAATATATTTTTAATGATCTTTCTGTCTGGTCTGTCTTCCTGTAATGGTCTGTCTTCATTATTGTGTTAAGCTTTGGTGATGGGTTACAGGGTGGTGGATTTTTCGTATTTCTTGGCGGTGGGGGGTAGAATGTAAGACCATAGGTAGTACGCTTTGACGCATATGGCAGCGATGAGGCTTGCTACCCATCATGCCGCGTCAAAGTGGGTGAAGTTATAAAGTATTAGTTCATAGAAACTTAAAGTAGGTACTTTATATTTTACATCACTTTTGTCATCCTAGTAAAACCTATGAAAGCGTGAAAACACCAAGCATTATTTTGTGAATTGATACAAGTTTTCCCGACGTAACACAACACCATGTAAGTGGGGTATGGTTAACACAATAATCAGTGAAGGTAAATGCATACTTATATGAAGTTCAATTTTTTATAAGTATGTATTTTATTATTATTTTATTTTAACGAAATATATCACAGACAGTGTAATATACAATAAAGGAGAAAGCTTTCTTTTTATATCACATAAAGACAATATGCTGTACTTACTTACTGTAGTTTTGGAATTAATCAAACGGATGACTGATAGAATGAACTGACCTGAAACAAAGAAAATAATTCCACATTTAATCATACAAATAAATAGATTAGAAACCTAAAGAATCGTCTACAAATTCACAGTGAGATATTTTTGGCATAAAATGAAAACATAATTAGTGTCGCTTTACTATCGAAGATTTGAAGATCATTGCTTCATACTAATATTTAAAACAGGAAATCTTCGATAATCTCAATTTAAATATAAACGAATAAGTAAAATAATATATTGCTTTACTTTACTGAGTGGCTAGGTACAACGATTGAATGAAGACAGAGTAACTATGTATCTTAATATACCAAAGGAATAAGGATGACTTCCATTCAAGCATTGGTTGTGTTTTAAGTATAGCCTACAATTCTTTAATCATAACATACATAAAATACATATTTTTAAAATCAGTTGAATAAACACATTAAACCGGTGAACGTAACATGTATATAAACCAGCCCAAGCCGATTTTTAATTTTCGGGTCACCTTATCTGTTTTTTACTTAAGGAAGCTTATTAAATTTATTTTATTTTATTTATTTATTCATTCTTTACTGTACATTGATAAACAATTACATAAAAGGTATAAATTCAAATTAAATACAATCAATATACAGAGGGCGAGTTTATCGCAAAGGCGCGATCTCTTCCAACTAACCCAAATGGTAGTGCAAATGTGGTGTCTATTAAATAAAATTAATGAAAACTTATATAGGTACCTAGTTGTTAAATATCCAGAACAACATTTGAGAGAGACTTCAACTATCTAGTCTGAATGTCGTAACAATAAAACCCAGTATATATGTACATTTTCTCTATTTATATTCGACTTTTTTGAAACAATTTGAAATCAACTAAATCACCAAATATAAATTATTTGAAAGAGAATTTCTATAGTAAATAAGCACCAATAATAATAAATACTCCAAAGGAAATGTTGTGGATTAAATACAAACGTATATTTCTTAATCCTAGAAGTTTTTGAGCCGTTGTTGTATGTTGTAGGAGCTAACTTAAGTCACTGTATGGAGTTAGGCGATAAGGAATTTTATATAGGGCAGAAATTGAAACATAAGCCTCGAATTATATCATTAATCTACTACCTAAAGAAGTGGTTACCGACCAGTGGTCCGTTATATCTAAAATATGGTCCGCGAAAGATTATTTTTTTATTCGAGCGATTATTGTTATTGGCCCTATTATAATAATAATTTTAGTCTAACAAAAATAGTTATAATATAAGGTTTAACATAATTATTATTTTAATCCATCGAGAATTTTTTATTTCACTATTTATCTGTTTACTGTTTGTCTGTTAGTGCTGTAAATTTATAATTTAACTTAAATTGTTACAAGTCATAGTTATGTTTTCTTTTAACGTATTCAATCACATATTAGGGATTTCATATTTTAGAAATAAACATTTATTTATCATTTTATTTTGTCCTCAAAAAATATTTCTTCTACAAAAAAAAGAGTATCTATTACCATAGAACTATTGATGCGTGTTAAATTTAAAATTAATTAATATAAGTAAAAGATTTTAATTAAAAATTATTTTTATATTGACAATATTTTTTTTACCGAATGATCGTTACCAACAACAATGAAATTAAAGTAGTCATGAAGCAATTAAAAAAGTAACTACTACTTTACCATCACGGTATATCCCACAATTGGGGTAGTTGGAAAAGCAACTGCACATAATAAACATACAAATGGTTCATTCCGTGCCAATAAAAAAATAAATCACTCAGGATGGTTAACACATGAAATCGCTGAATTTTTGAAGTCAATTTTTGAAGTCAAATATGTACTTACATGGATTTTACCAACACCTACATAACTTTTACAGGATACTCGAAAAGTTACATAAAAGAGTGGGAGACCTATTTTATACCGGAGACTCCACGGGTAAATAAAAAAGTTGAGAACCACTAACCTTCTGTAAGAAAATAGTACAAGGGGTGATCAAAACAATTAATTGAAAATGAAAGTCAAGGAGATGATATATAAAATTATTATTATTAAGAAACTATTGTTAAAGGTCGACATGATAAGATATGCTGACGACATAGCACTGCTCGCAGACTCCGAGATGGAGCTGAACGAAGCTTTAGGAAAATTGGAAAGTATACTGTTGTCAAAGTACAACATGAAAATAAATAAAGAAAAAACAAAATGTATGGTCGTTGGAAGAGAGGAAGCGACTGCGAACATTGCATTAAATGGAGTGAGCATCAAACAAGTAAGTGAATTCGTGTACCTGGGCAGCAGAATAAACCAGGATGGACGCTCCAAAGCAGAAATTGTAAGCAGAATAAACCAGGCAAGGATTGCCTTCAACAAAAAATCGAAGATATTGGAATCCCCAAATATCGACTTAAGCGTAAGGAAGAACCTTACTAAAGCCTTTGTATGGAGCATTCTGCTTTATGGTTGTGAGACATGGACCATCAGCAAGAGTGAAAGCGGACGGTTGGCGGCCTTTGAGATGTGGTGCTACAGACGCATGCTTAAGATCCATTGGTCGGAGCACGTCGAAAACGAAGAAGTCTTAACCAGGGTAGGCGAAAAAAGGCAACTCCTTAAGAGAATCAGCCAACAACGAGCTAACTGGATTGGCCACAACATCAGGCACCCAGGACTACTCATCGCCATCGCGGAGGGTAAGACCGTGGGAACAAATGGCAGAGGCCGACCAAGAGACGCATATATGGACCAACTGAAGAGGGACATGAACTGTGGCTCATACGTAGAGCTTAAAAGACTGGCTGAGAATAGGGAGGAATGGAGAAGAAAAACCAAACTCGTTGCAGACCAATCCAATGGATTGTAACTAAATATATATATATTGTTAAAGAGAAGATAGTCTAAATGGAATACAGTATTAATTATTTATTTATTGTGTAACTAGCTCAAAACCTGGCCAATCCGATAAATAAAAAGCGCCGTAGACTTACTTAACGTTAGTAAAAATCTTGAGAACTGAAACACGGGATGAAATATAATAAGTAAAAATTGGCAAAACTTTAATTAAAATTTTAGTGATTCTTTTGTTGCTTACTAAAACAATTATTGGGATAATTATTTTGTGAAAGTGGTGAAAAAATTTACATATATTTTCGATGTCCAATATACCTAATGGTATTTTAATCTCTCTTAAAAATGGTAGCACTTCACAAAAACTCAAATGTCTTGGTAATCAAATAAAACATCCAAATTTTACTATCCCATCAGGGCATATCCCACTGGTTGCCGGCAGTCCAACTGTATACCTGCCTTTTCCAGTATATTCGGAAACTTACAAAAAAAAGTGGGAGACGTATTCTTTGCCAAGTTCTCCATGGAACAAAAGAATGATAAAATATCGATAAAACTTTCATAAAACTTAGTTTTTCAATTTGTATAGTACAAGCGCTAATATTTAAGGGATCGAAAACACATAACTATGAACTAATGTTAATATTTATTTATTATATACATAAAACTTATCGTGTATATAAAAAAGTTTTTTTTAACGTTTGCTGAAAATACTCTATAGAAATAAATATCTTAATTGATAAACAGTCCTAATTACTTGTAAACGAGTGGATGGCTAGAATTGATATATATTGTAAATATTATACTTTTTCATTAAACTTGTAATCAGATTATAGATTGAATTGAGAGACAAAAGAAAGAGGTACTTACTTGATATTTTACCGTTTTGTCCATCACGATAAGTAATTAATCGAATAAGTTGGAAATGACCGTTGAATTGATCTTTTGTAGGCTACTCCAATACGAAGATTTTAATAAATATATTTTGGACGTATAAATTGTCATATAATTTCCTTGTTAAAGAGGATTAACATAAATCGTTGGTAATTGAAAACTTCAATTATGTATTAACAATTACGTGTATTGTTGTATTTATCAGTTTTTATATTATGAATGCGAAATGTGAATCATTGGCTGGCTGGCGTACGGTTGACTGGAAGACGTTGCTCTGCAACAAGTCCACCGTTTAACGAATCATTATGTAAGTATCCTCTTAATTATGTGCGAATATTAGATATATTGTCATTAAAATTGTTTTTTTTTTAATAGCCATAGGTATGCTAGCTTTTATTTCGCGACTTTTTCGAAAAAATAAACGTTGTTTTACTCCAATCTCAGATTCAAACTGAAATTGGAGTAAAAATATAATTATTTATATTATTACAGCATTTCCCACAAGAATCTAGTAGATGAGCTGTCAATGAACGTACAGGTCGTCTTTTACGTGAACGTTTACTTTCACATTGATAATGTCTGACATAAATTTCTTAATTGGAAATCTTTGATCTATTTCAAAGGCGTACCTTCTATTTTCAGAACACATAAAAACAAACAGAAAAAAGCTAAATTCGGTAAGTGATATACAATATTCTAATATCAAAACACATACCTAATACAGATTCGATACTGTTCTCTTTTTTTATTTAATAATAATATATATGTAGAGTACAAAAGCGAAAAGAATGCCTAACAAGGTATCTGTGGAGAAAATAAAACAAATATTATATTATCTTTATATACCTACGGTAGTTTCAATATTATAAAGAATGAAAGAATAATGATGACTTAAAATTGGCGCCAGTGAAAGAACCATTACCCTTTTGTCCATTCAATATGTTCATTGCTGGTCCTATTATGCGGAGCCCATTATAGTGGGCAACAATAGAAGGTTAATGTGACCCTGGAGGGGAACGATACGGCATCTCGGGACTTGGACTATTAAAAGATCAGAGTAAATAGAATTTTAAGATTGAGGAGGACAATTTATTATTTTCCTCTTTTATGCCTATTATGATTATATTGTATATTGTATTATGAATGAAACATCCCATAAAGTGTATCGATAAGGTATGTACCTATTGACTTTATTAAATTTTATCTTGGTAGGTAGTTTAAATTTTCTTTTTAACCGCAGTAATATTTTCATAATAAATACATTGTACAATTTTATTTATGATATTATGAGTTAATACTGCTACGAACTAACTTTAAGCCCGCTTTTGCACAAGTAGTAGTAATCACAGGGATTTATCGTAAAAAGATTTTATATTTTACAAACTTACCAATCAATCCATGTACCCTTTAAGCTCAATTGCCCAATCGATTTTTTTTAAACTTTAATATAAGCTTTTAATAAATTGGTATACATTATCATATAACTTTAATTTCTACTTGAACTAATAATATATTGTTTAAATTCTATTGTCTTATTGATATATAACACTCTGACCAACTGTTAATCTCAATATTTATCAAAATATTTAAGTAAAAACACGGCATGCAGTAAACTTAGTTTGACAATGATTTTGTAAGTCGAAACCAGATAACTATATAATTAAATATAAAGTAAAACTTATACCAATCAACCAACTTTTTATTGAATATAGTAAATAAAGATATAACGTTGGTGTTTATTTCTATATGAAAATACAATAAATTATACTATACACTAACACGCTTTCAGGCTTAAGTTTGCGTAGAGAGCATTGTTTTCACTATTTCATCTCTGGAAATTATTTTATAGTAGTAACGTTTTTCCACTGCCTGAACTCTTGACATCACGCTCTCCATGTGAATTCTTATTAGATATCAATACTCAATAAACTATCGTTACTTCCAATCTTAAAATTAATTAAAAAAATGTATTTAATTTGTTGGAGTAGGTACTCCTGTACTATAAATACTTTTTAACATTTATTTAACCATGTTGAATGAGCCAGATAAGACAAGCAGTCGTTTATGTTGGCTTATATTTATTATTATACAAGACTGAACGTTTGTTAGGAAAAAGTTTGCTGATAATGGTGAAAGTTAAATGGTTTAGTTAATGTATGGCTTAGTAGTTGTAATAATACCCTGGTTCTCTTTCTATAAAGTGTACTATTATTGTGTCTTGTATTGTGGTTATAAGTCCGCATCTTACAGAATCCTCTTTCAATCAATAATGCATATTATGATGAAACATATTCCTTAAAAATTATAGACTTCAAACTGCAACTTTCAATATCTGAATAATATGTTTTGTTAAATTTATTTATTAATCATAAACTGGTCGGTTGTCAGAAATTACCTGCAGGCAATAAACCCGCTATTTGTACTACTTAAAAAATGTGCAATAAAGATTATTTTATTATTATTATAATTATTATTGTCTATTGAACTATTTCATTAATATCCCTTTTCAAGACACAAGCTATTAGCTAACTGTGAAAGGTGTTTAAGGTTGTTTATGGGTTTATAACAAAATCCAGATATATTTAAAAAAAATATATATGTTAGTCATGTGTCTCAAGCTGAAGCTTAGGTCATTTTTGTTGTTGTTATAAACCCAAATACAACCTTATACACCTTTCACAGTAAGCTACTAAAAGCTAATTTCTGATGAAATTTTAATAAAATATTGGCAAAACTCAATTACCGTATTTTTTAAATATTAACTGAGAAAAACAATGTATTGAAAATAAGAATGCCAATTATAAAAGTGCAATAATGACTTTGAAACACTAAGGAATGCATTATTTAAATGCTAAAGTTCTCCACAGAGGAATCGCATACAGCTAAAAAGATACATTAGGATTAATAATATATAATATTTAATATATATTTAGAAAAACGTACTACAGTCGCAGTCGGTACACGGTACATACCTACCTTTTGAAACCGAATATCTTCATGCATTCAGTATATAATTTTCTTGAGGCGAAATTCATATGAGATGTTCCCTGCATACGATAGTTCCACTTATTTCCTTTCTTAGATTATTATAATCGTTTCTGTAACCTATACACATAACATAATATGTAAAGTAACTGATGCTTTGTTTTTATTAACTAACCGTATTCAGAACGAAAAAATACTTAAATATATTATATTCCTTTTTTTAATCATTTATGTATTTATTTATTTTACAATCTGATAAATGTTTGCTAAATAAAAGTGTGAACAATAATTATATTACACAATGGCACACTGAGAAAAATACTCAAACCGAATCATTGGTACGATACTATCAGATTAGGACCAGAGATCGTACAAACGATTCATTGGTATAAATCTATAATATTAACTCTTCGCAAACAAATCATTGGTAAATTTACCAACAACTTGTTTGCGAAGAGTTAATATTATAGATTCGTACTAATGAATCGTTTGTACGATCTCTGGTCCTAATCTGATAGTACGTACCAATGATTCGTTGTGAAATTTCGTTAGTATTTTTCTCAGTGCAGAACACAATTTGACCAGATGTAGTAATAAACAATACAATATCAATTAAAGTAATGAAATGGTAATGAATTTTGAAATACAATGCATATTTATGTGCATGGTTAAGAATATGGTTAGTTTAATTTCGTTTTTTTTTTAATGTAAAATATTAATATTTAGGTATCTACCACTGCTACATAATACTAGGCACCTCAATGCCTCGCTGAACTCTGTCCCCTCGATGAAACGCTGAGGCGACCACTGCGATCAGCTTCCACCGCTGTCAACAAATTTGTGGAGCCCAACAGGGCAAACACTTCCAAATTCGCAGAGAGGAGCTTTAGCGTTGCGGGGCCAACCGCCTGGAACCGATTGCCAGCGGACTTAAGACAGAAACAACCCACTGCAACGTTCAGGAGTAAGCTGAAAACACTGTTTTTCAAGAAAAGCCATGGCGCCCTTGAGATGGTCACGGATCATTAAACGGCGCCAAATACAAATTATCTATATTATTATTATACTACCACGTCATATTCCACAAGAGAGGTATCTAGCAGAGTAGATAATGTCTCATTTAGAGACGAAACAATATTATCTACAATAATAAAATAAATAAAATAAAAAGTGTGTACTGAAAGTTTAAGTTTTTATTTCGTCCAATATGGAGAATACACAAAAAGTAACGGAATACATAAAAAATATCTATATTTCATAGAATTGTTGAATATAACTGGAAAATATATTAATTTACGATAATTTGGGCATGTGGAAAGAATGAATGAAGACAGAATGATCAAGTAGATAAATTTGGCTGAGAGGAATGGCGTTCGGAGACGTGGACGTCCGAGGATTAAATATCAAGATCATTTAAATCAAATCCTACAGGACGGTCACGTATTGGACATATTGAACAGGTATGATAGTGAAGGAAGTGAAAGATGTAGGCATGCAAGCATAGAAGGAAGTGGCGCTCGATCCTTTTTTCCTACCCCGCGAGGAAAGCGGCGTGATTGTATGTTAAATGTAAGATGTTAATTTACGTTATCTGAATACGGCTGTTAAGACTCTTGTGTCTTTGTACAAGCAATGTATGAGAATAACAATATTACTTTCCGTGTTTAGTAAAGAGAATATCCATTGCATACAATAATTATTACTATGATACAAAGTAACAGGATTATTATTTGTACTGAATGAGATTGTGAAGGTGTATATTAAGTTATTAATTGTGTTGGTGCATGAGTAGTACAATTCCATAATTGGATGAATTGGAACAAGCGTTTCGTTCCACCATTCAGATTAATAGTAATCTTAGAAGTCGAAAGACATCTCTCTCATATGTGTTGAATCTATAGTACAACGCTCTTTACAATTTAGCCTATATTAAATTATGATGTAATTATATGTGAAAAGCATAGCTTGACCACTTGAATCAAATTCTCAAAGATAGGTGTGTGTTGAATTAAAGAAATCGAGGAGCGTATATAATAAATTGTATGAATATAAAAGAAGTGTGTAAAGATAGACCTATATGGCATTCCATTCTCTCTGCCTACTGTACTTGGGATACCTACGGCGGGAGAGCTAAGTAAAATTTTAATTAGTATAGCCTGCATACATATGTAGATCTGCCTATAGTAATGTAATTTGATACGATGGATGGTAGCGTTGTGCAATTATTTGTTGTTACTGTGTATTAAAGGCGTAAGCCGTATGTTTTATTATAAATAAATAAATATATCTTTAGAATAAGACGCAGGTAATAATGACTTAATATTCAATTTTTTCATACAACAGGTTCACAATACACTCTTGATGATATTATGTGTAAACGTCGCAAAGTAAACTATCCATGAACGTGTTTAAAATAAAAACATGTAGGCACACTAAAGTTTTCTTAAGTAACCTAGAAAAAAAGTATAAAAAAAAACAGGATAAAAATAATCCATTTGTACTTAAAAAAATAACAACCGAGTTATGCACTTCTTAATAATTGATTAGTTATAAAAAAGCATCAATGTAGTTAAACGTAGATGTAACTTATCTACAACAAAATCTTGAAGAAAAAAAACATTTTCTCCTTATATTTCCGAGAGAAACGTTGAAGTACGAACGTAATGTAGGTTGTATTTCGAAAAAAAATCCTTAAGATGATATTTTTTAAAGTGCGCATTTAGTTTACAACTAAAAGACAGATTATGTTTCCAAACCATGCCAGAAAGATTTATCACTTCAAATTTATTTGAAATATAAAAATAATACAACTAACGATAAACAAAATTTGAAATTAATCATTCTTGAAATACTATATTATATTCACACTGTATAATCTCAATTAATTCGCAACAACAAACCGCATTCGGAATAATGAAGTATTAAATTATTATTTTCCTCCGAAAAAATCAGTGTAAGCTGCGAGAGGAAATATGGTCAAAGCCTTATCGTACATTAAGAATTAATTAAACGTTAGGTTGTTCCCCCTAAAAGCCTTATTAACGCTCGCTCTTGAGATATTATAGCGACTCGCTAACAATGTTTTCCCCTATTTCTATTCACGTCGAAAGCACCGTAAGCAAAAGTATTTTCTTTATCATAATAAATAAAAATTATCGGAAAAATACAAGCTTTTACACAAATTTTATTGCTATAAAATTTAGATAAAATAACATATTCAATTTTCCTTAGTCATAACACACTAATACCTAAGTAAACTTAATATTCTGTAATAAATAACTAGCAATTTAGTCTTAAATATTACCTACTTTGTTTTGCAAAACTAGGTTATTACTCTTGTTTTAACGAACAACTCATACGATAAGATAAGCTTAATCAAAAAAATATTTATATCTCTTTACAATGACTACTTCAAAACAAACTGTATAAAAGTTCGCGCCTCTTCAAATAAATTTCGCTGATTAAAATTCAAACAGAAAAATAAACATGTACCCATTTATATTTTCATAATTATATTAAAATTCTGCTGACTACTCTACATGTGGGATATGGCATGATGGTAAAGTAGTAGTAGTAGTAGTGTAACGGAAATTACAAATAGCAAAACACATACAAAAGGAAGGCACAAAGTGTATTTGAAATATTTTATAATGTTGCTTTCGTACTTCTGGTCCATCGGCGTCGTTGCCACAACGTTGCAGAGATCGTAAAAACAAAAAGTATAGGCGTTAATTCCAGTTTCTGAGCTGATTTAAGGCTTCATTTTCTTTCCAATATTTTGTTGCTCAGCCGGATTACTACTTTACGGAACCAACAGAACGAATCATGAATTTAAAATTACCATCCGGTATTCTATGAATGTTACATTGTTTGATAAATTATCATTTTTTTATTGCTTATTCAACTTGTAATAGCTTTTTTTTCAGAAAAACCAGTTTTAATTGCTTACTATCAGGAAAAAAAAATCAGTGGAGTCTCGAATATTTAATATATTTCGCATTCTTTCAAAAGTAGACACTCCTAAAACATCGAGTATTTTATATAATATTTATTATCTTTAAATGACATGACAGTGATGAACTTTGCCACCCATCCTAAATGTCAATATTATTCATGGCACAATGAGACATTGATGTTTCACCTCATCGCTGAATCAAAGGCGTCAAACATTTTATAGGTTATGTTACACAAATGTTTGCTTTTTACAAACAAAAAAAAATGGATGAAGTTAATAATACAAATATATATTTAATCCCTATACGATGCTAGATCTAGAAATAGAATAGACTAACGTAGTATAGATACCAACAAAGATTAAAGAGGCTTTTAAAATAACGACTAGCTTGGAGATTGAGAGATTCAGGAACCAAGAACTACTGAATATTCCAAGACTGAAAATTATTACAGGCACCCAGAATTATACCCTCTGGACATAGGTTGCTTACTGGAACATTGCTACTACTAAACATACTCATGTTTCACTAAATAAAGTAACAAGTGTGCGCTTTTACAGAATGTGTTATATGTTGACTGATTTAATTCTTTACAAAGATAAGCTATATATAATATCTTCTCCTGAATGGAATGAATACATTTAATAAATACTGCACCTATTGGGGTCTGGTAATATTTAAAGCTTCCATTTATTTTTGTAGATGATTATATATAAATAATTCTTGGAGCTAGAACAAAAATTGTAAATACGTAGTTAAAAAGAAGGCAAAAAATATATCTTGTTAGGTTTACCCATCAATTAAATAGGTAGTCTATAGCATGCGCAGTTCAATGCATATGATAGACAAAGACAAATTGACTGATATAATTTTACAAAAAAATTTACATTATCCTTGGCCCAACTTACTTTGAGACATCTTTTTAGAGTAAGATTATGAACACCCAGTAATTCAAAAACCAAATCAAATTTCCGAACACTTTTAATGATAATGCAGTAACGACCGTCATATTCAACCAATGGATGTACCGGGATGTGTCGATGCATTTGTGTTTACACGTAATACGAAGGGATTAACTAATACATTGACATGGGGCAAGGTCTCGTGAGAAAGACTATACCTACTTTAACAGTTTTGAAATGAGAAAAGGTTGCATTCCTTTATCAAATATCTTTATTACAAGAATACTCTTTTGTGAGAGAGGATTTTTAGACCAATACATTTATCGATTCAGCGTATTCACCCTCCAATACAAATTTTATGTAAACTTTAATAATAATAATAAAACAATTCACTTTAGTACAAGTAGATAGTATTAAGATCAAATGAAACAGCGCATAGGGTAGGTAGGTAACTGTTGTCGTAATAAAATAATTTATTGTGGGTTCAGTGAAAAGCCTTGCATCCCTAATACATACCTCATTCAAATATCATCATGAACAACTACATAATATAATATATTGGATACTTGTGAAAAACACAATGAATTTCTGAGTTTAAAATTATGAATTCGATTTATATGAGATATTATGTAGTTTCTTCCTAGAGATTCCAAATTAGAAAATAAACTATCGTTCATTCAAATCTTACAGGGATAATGTAAAAAATATTGAAGAATTAATACGTGGGTTTCATAAATCTAATGACAAAGAATAATATAAAATAAAAAATTCGTTAGCCTGATCATTGCGTAACCATGATACATATTCTGGACAAAAGAAGATATGGGAAAAATATTACCAATTTTACTCGAAATCTACCTTGAATTCAACGAAAGTGAGTGTAATTTTTTACAGTGTTGTGAAAATTAGTCGTGTGCTTATTTATTTATTTTATTTGAATAAAATATACCACTGCCAGCTTGACAGTTGTGAAACCTAATTGCTGGACAGTGGACAACATAAAACAATCATAAACAAATATGAATCTAAGAATCCAAAATAACAACCATAAGAATATAAAGAACTTACAATATTCTGTAAAAACACTACACAATATTTTCAAGCACCATTTAAAAAACCAAAAAATAAAGTTAACCAAAAAACATCAATACATTAAAGAAAACAATCATTATGTTATTTTTCAGACCGAGTACAGGGCCACTACCCAATCAGAGCCACCCATGCTACGTCACACTACTTGTTTATTAAATTACTAGTGATGGGCAAGGCTCACTTCGACATTTTATGCAGTGAATTCACTGATTTTTCAACGACTGAGAGATACAGTGATGTGACAAATAAACAGATCAATGTTAGATTATTATAATATACTAAAACATTCTGCAAATAAGAAGCAGAGACGCTAGAATATAATGTTTTTTGTTTAGAAGAATGGAATTTTTTAGATTTCTGTTTCACGTACGAGTACAAATGTTTTTACAAACATACATACATTTTAAAATATAAGTGATAATTATTTCGAAAGTTTTCGGTGAAAGTAAAATAAGGGGTACGTCAAACAATAATCGTGATCTCTTGGGACCTGTGTAGTGTGACCTCGGGAGAGGAGAATCCAAATATATTATGGGTCCGACCCCAGGTATCATGTAATATTAGTAATAATTATCATAACTAAAATCGAACATACAAGAAATAGGGGAGACTTGTACTGAATATTACCTCCTCTATATAACAAAACTTATTAAGTAAGTACATGATTTTGCACTTTCCAACGAAGAATAATAATTTACCTATTTTTTCTTTTCTGTAAGTTTTTGAGTGATTATTTAAAGGCAATTAGGTATATGTAAAACATCAAACATAAGAAAATTATCTACTTTAATTCAGCGATAAGGCGTGTCACCCTTCCTGAATTTCATTGTTTTTATATTGGCATATAATATCAATAAAAAGCAGGAAATTGCACTTAGAACCAACATAAAATATCCCCTGGCTACCCCACTTTTAGGAGATGCAGTTATGTTATTACTATAAAGGTATTTAGACATAGTGTGAAAATTCTCTGGTTTCCGTAATATAGTATTCTTCATTGGAAAAACAAAATAAATATATTCCATTGTTGGAATATTTGTCTCAAGTTTTTTCTGTTCCCAACATTCCTATTTAACAAGTTTTTTTTTATGTTATTTACGTTACTAATAAGTGAGTGAACTGATGACACTAGGATATAAATAAATCTGCTGGCGAGAAATAAGTACTAAGCCTATTGATACTATTGCCAGTAACGTGAACGTGTGAAATAAAGTTATAAAAATAATTTAACAATTTTCCTTACCCCTAAAGATATTTGATCTCGGGAATAGTTCTTACACCGCAAAAATAATATTTTTTCTTTTTGTGTCTAACGATAATGGTGATTATTTTTGTAAGCATGATCGATTTCGCAAACTTTGATTTTATATAATCAAATATATGAAATGGAATACGTACACTTCAAATTTGAAATACATTAATAGTATTTTATTATTACACAGAACAGAGGGGTCATCTTCCAACCCCCCCCCCCCCTTTTAGGCACATCATAATATCAATTAATACCAATAATATGATCTTCGCATAAGTGTTATGGGGGAGGAGTTGCATATTTGAGATTAAATATTAAAATAGATGAGGAGAGCATTTCCAAAATACCTACCCTTCAAATTCACCATCTCAAAATATTTTCAAGCACCCACTTAAGAGATAGCTTATAGCACTTCAGATATCAATTTGATACCATGTACTTTTCTAAAATTTACTCACCAACTCGTAATATTTTAAAGGAAGACTTTTTTAAGAAATAAAAAATGATTTAGAATTTTTAAGTGCATCATTGTAATTTGTAAATTGAATATTGGAGAATGGTAGATAATTTTCAATCATATTTTTTTGATTAGATTTTAACCAAACGCTAAATATGCTTAAACCTTCATATATTATACTGCAAAATAATATTTAAATTAAGGAAAAAACGTCTTTTATCTCAATAGTCAAAAATTTGTTTGGAAGAAATCATACTTTTGGGCAAAATTCGCCCTCTATATATGTTGATTGCATTTAGTACAAACACAAATACTACGATTTTCAATTCCTCAAATTAATAAAAAAAAAAATTTAAAATATATACCTTTAGAATATTTTACTTCGTAATTAATAAAAATTGTTCAAATAGTATCAAATTTATCTTTATATAAATTTGATATAAATAAATTTATCATTAAACACCTACATAATTATATACGATATTATTTAACAATAATAAAAGTTTTATTAACAAAATAATGATACTGAACAATAAATAAAACAAATTAAATCTATTTTCGTTATGTAAATTACATGAGCACGCTTTTAATCACTATTAACCCTTCTATCTCCTACCTGTGCTTTAAGGGAGGTACAAAGTTCATCGAAATATAAATATATCCAAATGTTTGACATAATTTTCACACATTACACCTGCTTGAGTAAAAGTATTCAAAATATTAATCAACAGTCACTTCATCTACATAACCGACA
Source organism: Athripsodes cinereus (assembly GCA_947579605.1). Lineage (NCBI taxonomy): Eukaryota > Metazoa > Arthropoda > Insecta > Trichoptera > Leptoceridae > Athripsodes > Athripsodes cinereus. Next base: position 24,221,892 of record OX388310.1, read on the forward strand.
GATTGTGCAAATGATATCAGTGTTTCAGGTTAATAATCGACGATAGCCTCGAACACAATCATAAAGAAAGTTGATGTTAGTTGACATGTGTGCTCAACAAATGTCTAACATAGTGGTTTGAAACAGGAGTTAGTGGGATTGGTGAACGCACTATGGGTAAAGGGCACTTAAACCAGCCTTAACCAATTCGTAAGCATCGGAACACCTTTTCTGTATCCTACAAAAAGGAGTTTGTTCAATCTCTTGGTTAAGCAGATAAGGTGTCTGTTGAGCAATGTTCTTAATAATTATACATTTATGGTAATTTATATTTAATAGTGCTTTTTGTGTTATATCTTTTGGATATTTGTACTGTTTTAAATCTAAGCAAACCATTTTTAAATTCATTAAATATTATATTTGCAGTTGTATTATTTGGTCTGTAAATACTTAACATTAGTTTTAGAAAAGCACATTAATTAAATTAGTTTTCCAAAGTAACAACTGTCATGAGTTTTATTCGTTAATATTACAACTAATTAATTGTTTATTAAAATGAAATGAAAGTAAGCAAATTTAAACCTTTATAATAATTTTAAATACGTAATCTTTCCAGTTTTTCTCGTTAAGTGAGATTTTTAATTAAACACAGTGTATATACCAATTACCCACTGATGTTGAATTATTTTTGTTCCATATAATTTCAGAACATTAATTATTTACATGGTGTTTAATTTCCACGTTTCAAAAGTTTTAAGTATTAATACACAATGCAAAAACCATTTCCGATGCTTTTATTAGCAACCCTTTCCCATTCCGACATCACTTTATAACTTAAAAACAAACAGATTTATAACTTTATATAGTACTTACTTTACATAGTACTAATAGTAGCGCGAAGCAATAAACAACAATATTATTTACATTGTTACAATTTAATTTATAACAGCATCCGGTTAGAGTGGACTATAAATTTAAACATCAGCGCTGAATTTGTTAACATGGAATATTATTTAGATATGTATATAGACCTGATATTTGAACGTGCCCTAAGGGCAACCCTATAATAGAGTCCACACTAACTTGATAAATTTAAACAAATTACAACTTTTTTACACCAAAATGTATAAAATGATCCTCAAAGACACCTACCAGCTACCTTATGGGTAAGTATTTTTTTAACGCGGAAACAGAATTGCCATTCACACTTCTCAGCATAAAACAACATATGATCAGTCAAGAACACATAAAAAACTTAACAGTCTTATGTCGACAAAAATTCACCTATCCAGATATTCAGGATATGAATTTTTGTATTTGGATTTTTGAAGATGCACCTTTTTGCTGGAAGTTTCGGGTGATGGACCCGGTAAACGGCGCCCTTGAGGTCATGTTATAATTTGACGGTGCTTTACAAATTGTGTATTGTTACGTAATCACCATTAGGAGGGTACTTAAGTTTGGAAGTTTAATGAATTTAAACGTTTTTATTTATTTACAATTATTATTTATTTAAAATACATATTACAACAACTATTATTTATATATACGTCACATATTATTACAGTTCACACAGATTTCTTATATACACATTATATAACATCTTTCTTCAAGCCTATCTAGATCTTTCTTTTCTATCAAAACCAAAACAACAATCTGTCATTATTTTCCAAACATTCCATGACCAAAAATAATATAAAAATTCAAATTCATTAAACTTCCAAACTTAAGTACCCTCCTAATGGTGATTACGTAACAGTATATATAATGGATTATAGTTACCAAAAACGCTGGTTCAAAATATTAGCATTTTGTTTGAAATATCTGTTTTTTACGAGACTTATTTATTATAATAGATTTTTTTTATTTTAACGTATTTATTTTCAGGTAAATCTATTTTTTATTAATTAATAATTAAAGATTACGGTATGACACCTGAAGCAGACATGACTAAAGGTATTAAATAAACTTATAATCATTATCAAAATAAGATAAAAATAGCAAAATATATGGATGCAAGGGATGTTATGCGTCTTTGATGAGGAATACTATCTTTACTTCACACTTTGATGTAAAATGTTTATGACCAAAGTCAATTGGATAAAATAGTGAAAATTAATCGGGTTAAAGTGAACTTTATAGTGAGGGTCACCCTATGAGAACATTGAAATATTGGTCCATAGTATTATCCGACCAAACTTATCAATGAACAAAATATTTTCCATAATTTGAGGATGCATTCTAAGTAACAATAAAGTAGCTACGTTTTAGATATTATCTTCATTTTCATGTTTATCAAAAGTTTCATATAACTGGAGTAACCTGCGTATTGTGGGTAGCGAACGTATTTGTATTAGGTACATTATGTAATATAGTCACTTGTTGAGCCAAATAGGGCTGGTTATACAACTTTTAGGCGAAAACTCTTTTTCGTCCTAGGACAGTTTCGTGACGGAGATAAATAATTCACTAGCTTTAGAAACGATGCTCACATCTGAGCCCGTAGACAAACCGTACTTAGCGATCGTCTACTGGCGAACTTTTCGAAATCTACCTACATGTACCATATAATTATGCGTTATTGTTGCAGTTATTGACGAAAATTCGTTTGCAGTCGATCGCCAAGTGCGTGTTTGTCTGAATTTGATCCGCAATCAACATCACGAATATTCAAAAGTATTGTGAAGGTTGCATACTCGACAATAGTCAGAGATATTCTAACCATAGATCTCATGATTCAAACTCCTAGACTTTACTATTAAGACTTTCGATAAATCTCATAGAGATTTTGTTAATAATCACTATAAATCTGTGATACTTAAGAAGTTCTATTGTTTTTCAGAACTCCATAATATAAAAACAAAAGATATTAACCTCTGACCTGTTTCTTTTTTACAGTCCCATGATTCTCAAGTATTAGATTAGTTAGTAGTAGGAAACAAAAGAAAAATGAAGAAAATAGAAAACATATACATTCATAAAATATAATAACAATAATAACACAACATAGGAACGACATAATAAAATCAGTAGGTTGGTAATTTTACATTTGGATGGATTAGGCAACAATGTTGCAAGCTATAAAAAATAAAACAAATAAGAAACAATATATCTATATCATCACAGCATCTCTTAAAAGAGGAGTAGCATGTGGACTAATTATTACATGTAATAAACATACAGATCACCTTTTCCGTGCATAAATAGAATTTTACATTCAGAATGGGTGGCATGTATCTTTGCTGAATTGATATTGTTCAAAACATAAAGCTAACTGCCTGAAAAAATCTCTATTAACCTTTTCATGCCAATTCAAAATCAAATTTAGGGTTTTTGACATGTACCTATCATCATCATCATCATGAGCTCGACAGCCCTGGGTGGGCCTTGGCTGAATCCAGTAGTCTCTTCCACTCTCGTCTATCCTTTGCTTTTGTCTTCCAGTTAGTTATCTGCAGTATGGATGCATCGGCGCTGACAGCGTCCATCCATCGCAGTTTGGGTCTTCCTGGTCTTCTTCGTCCTTGTGGTGTGAGGAGTGTGAGGCGTTTACAGGGCTATCGTCGTCCATTCTGATTAAGCGCCCCACCTTGATGGTGCTGACCACATCGGGCTCTCCATACATGTCATAAAGCTCTTTGTTGTATCGACGACGCCAACCATTATGATCTCTCACAGGACCGTAGATTGTTCTGAGGATCCTTCTCTCAAATGCTGCAATGGATCTCTCTAGAGCTTTTGTTAGTACCCAGGTTTCAGAAGCATATATCAGGACTGGCTTCATCAGGGTTTTGTACAATACATGTACCAATACCAACATAATATTATAAAAAAAATACATATTTGCAAAATTTAATTTATCAATAGACGGTTTTTGGGAAAAGTTCATTAAAAAATATATATAAAAAGCTATTTATTTATTCCATTGTGTTTTCATTGCTTTAATACTTTATATTGTAAAACAAAAAACATTGATTATATCAGTTTGATGTTGGTATGACTTGACACACTGTTGCACAATATCATCCATACATATGGGGAGGAAGTAAAGAACAGTAGCGTTAAGATTAAGTGATGAGACGGCTTAGGAAACGGAAGAAAGAGAGGAATTGATTAAAAGGAACTGGGTGAATGTGACAAATGAATACGCGAAAAGCAAATTAGCCCTTTCTCTACGAAAAGTGAAAAGATAAAAGGGTTTTTGGCAAACAAGCAAATTCCCCTTTATACCATACACACACCTACTAACGTTCGTTATGTGGTTTTTTTTTATCATTAGCGAAGCTTAGAATGAAATTTGTAAATAAATCTGTTTTGGTATATCATGAATAAAATGACGTAACTTATTATTTTATCCAAATAATTACTGTAATAATTTTACTTTACCGTCACGTCGTATTCCAAGTTACGCTGGCAAAGAGAATGAAACACCACAATTAATATATAATTTGGTTAGCTGGAAGATATTGCCTCCAGGCAATAAGCTCGCCAATTGCTCATGATTTTTTTTTCTGATCAATACAGTGTTCTTATTATTATTATTATTATATATTCTTTCGCATCCTCTGCATTTATGCAACTACTAATGCGTGCCTATTTCTCTTACAATACGCGGCCACCCTCGAGAATTTTATCCATGTAATCAAGCTACGTGGTTCTCGGACGTCCACTCTTTTTCACATCCTCTCTTTCAGATAATTAATATTTCGAGCTTTTCTACAATATCTATTAAAATATCCCAAAGCCACTGCTATTTCAGAGATGTAAGTATACAATGCACTTCTATACAAAATTGTATGTATTCTGATCAATGTAGAGTAATGAATAATAATAAGTTTATAAGTTAACTAGGAAATAAATTTATATCTGGGCCAGGATTCGTATTGGACATTTTATAATTGTAACCCATTTTGTCCAAGTTGCCTACTTCGTGCCAATTAAAAATTAAGATATTCAAGATGGTAGGCATACCCCATCGCTGAATTGAAGATGTTTAATGTCTGAAACATGATGTTTTACGGACACCTGCTTTGTAAAAAATAAAAGTTAAATGAAAAATTTGGAAAGAACTGTATTACAATGATGTTTTGTTTTGAGACCAATTCTCTATGGGGTGCTGCACTGAGTAGAAATCCTCCATGAAAAAATATTAAATCAGGATGGGTGGCAAACCTTATCGCTGGATTCAAGATTCACAATTATGCAAAAGAATGGGAGACCAATTCTATGTCGGGTGCTCCACGGAATAGATATCCTCCATGAAAAAATATAAATTCGATATTTTACCTACTAAGGTTAAAACGTAATTATTCAAACCTCCCAATAATATCTGTCCAATATAATAAAAGGGAACAAGAATAGTGATGACTCAACAGATTCACAAATACGATTGTCACACAAATCGCTTGATTAACCGAAAGGTCACCACATATTATTACATACGCATAGTGTTACTACACGAAGGAACAAAAAAATACTATTTTGATTTGAAATATAAAAACTTCAAAACACCTATATATATTTATTTATCGTCTCGATTCCCAGAAAAAAAACAAGATGATCGTATGATCAAGATCAAGGCTAGATTAAGATCGTGTTTAGTTTTGTCAAGAGTAGCCCTGCAGATTCGTCTTGTAGGAAGCCCCAGCGTTCTCTATTCTCACGGCAGTTTCCTACACCAGATCTTAGACAATACATTATATTATATCTGTACCATCATCGTCTTTCCTATAAAAAAGGTAAACTAACTTCGTGTAATAAACATACAGTTATCCTCTTTGTGCCATAAAATTAAAACATTCTGGATAAGTGGCATATTAATTTTAAAAGCCAAATAAGGAAAAGAATTTTCATGCGCTGAGACAAAGTTAAAAACTTATTCAGTCTGCCTTGGTACGGGCTTATTATGCCTAGAAACGTAGATTTTATGACATGTTATGTTTTAAATACTGTTAAATAAATAAATAAGATTTTCATAATTGATTTGAAGATATTTAAATATGTCTCTTGTAGGCTTTTGCTGGTCATGTCCTCCTTCATAAAATTTTAAGAAAAACTTTTGATAAAAATATCAAAATGACTGTTGCCTTGTGTAATTAGCTACATAGAATCTCTCTTGAATAAAACGTTTTTGTTCTAAAGCATTGGATTGTGAACGAGTTGGGGTTAGGAATTAATGCCATATTAAACTACCTATACAATCACTATTAGGTAGACATTATTATTAATACAAAGAGTGTGAGAATGAAGGAAGGCAATTTTGTGGAAATTATTTAATGGAACTGCCTACTTTAATTAACACCTACTGAAAACACGAGGAATATTATGACGTATCAAAAACAGATTTCACTTTGCTAAGTTTATCACCTCTTCATTCATTGATACAGATTATGTATGTATTGATCTCGTATATATTAAATTATATTATCCATTCATTTATAATTTAAAATATAATACAAGATAAAGAGCTTCAGAAAAATTATCTTAGGGAATATTTTAAAAATATACTCGTATTATTAATTGGTTTTAATTTTCATTATGTTATTTTATATTTATAATTATATGATAAGGTGGTATATAAGATGATGGGTGCATGTGTAGTAGGGTGGAACGAATTTTTTTTTTTTCGAATTTTGATTTGGAATAGTTGTATTTAGTTGCCTTTTGCCATCAATTGCCTGCATTAAAAATATAAAAATTATCAGACAACGGTAAGAGCCCCCGACAAGACATCGAATATTTACAAAAAGGACAATTCAGGGGCTATTTGCGCGGCCTACAAAACAATACAGAACGTATTAAAATAGGTTTATTTTATTCAAAAACATATTCAAATATAGTTAACTAGCAGTTGCAATCAAATATTTCATCATTTTAATATACTTTGGTACTGGGACAGTTGAGCAAAGTGCGGGACAAAGCGGGGGCAGCACGCTTCGATCTACGAATTTGCAGTGTTTCGTTTAACTAGTGTCAATAATATTGTCTCAAGGTGGAAGGTAGCCCGTCAATTATTTTCACCAGTAGGTACTAGTTGATGTACCTACGTTTTTTAAGTGTATAAATATGACTTCTACAAGACAAAAGTTAAAATGTACGATATTTGGTGAAAGTGCAGAGTTCGAGGAGAATATACTACTTATGTATGAGAATGTGATGAAATTCTTTGAATGGGTTCGACAAGACAAGAACAACACAACAAAATAACCTACATTTTTGGAAAAGTGCCGAAACAGTTGAAACAAAAATTGAAGAATTAGGTATGAATAAAATCTTCTATTTCAATTGTTACACACAAACGAGTTTTACAGTTACTTAAAAAATATCACTCAAAATGTTTTGATTTGATTTGTTTGATTTTGTTTGAAATTTGAAAAAGTCTTTGAAGAAACTAAAGGAAAGAAAGGTAGAAGAATTCAGAGTACAAAGTGGAAAGCTTTTTGACATAGCTGCATGTAAATGTAAAGAATTTGTAAACTGTACTTGTTTGAGAGAAAATAAAGTGCCAAAAGAGGAACAAATATTTTTATAAGACCAACGCACTAACAGACAAATGGTTTTAGGAAGAACGGATCTTATCTAGAGTAAAAAATTGCAGAAAAGAAGATTACGTGCTCTTAAACAAGAAATCAGGCATAATTCAAATACAAGAATTAAAGAAATTTCCTTTTCTTTATATAGGCTAAATAGATCTGAAGTAAGTTCTAATGTTGACCTTCCTTCTTGTTCGTCGGCCGCAGATGGTCTTGACACCACGAACAAAGTGGATCAAAAGCCTATAAAGCTCACGGATGTCAGTCTTCATAGTTTGACGATTGTATGCGATAGATACGGAGTATCAGACCGAGCTGCGGCGGTTATCGTATCATAAATGTTCTATATTCTGCTTCTGATGCTGACTCTGAGGCGCAGTCGACTAACGTCGTGGGCAGGATGAAACTCAGAAGAATAAGACAGAAAGTTTGCGAGCAAATTTTAACAGAAGAAAGAGTAACAGAAATTCCTGCCTTATATTTTGATGGAAGGAAAATCCAGACGGCTAAAACTGTTTTAAAAAGATCGAAGAGATTTTAAGTGATTGTATAGGAACATGTTTCGATTATTAAAGAAACAGGTTCTGTTTATGTTGGGTATGTGTTTCCAACATCGGGCAGTGCGAGAAATATTGAAAGAGCTATCCACGGCTTTTTGACGACTGAAAATATATCACCAGAGAGTATAATGACTGTTGGATATAATGGAACAACCACAAATACAGGGAATGTGGGAGGCGTGATTGTTTTTTTGTAAAATAGTCTATCTCAACCATTTCATTGGATAATTTGTCTCTTATACGCCAATGAGTTGCTATTGACGCTTTGTTTTCCTATTTGGATAGCCCTATAGCAGGATCTAAATCATTTGCAGGTCAAATTGGTATAGCATTAAAGATGGTTCAAAACATTTATGGAAGCTCATTAACAGCACTAGTTATTTGTCGAATGAATTGTTAGCGATTGTGGACCCTGTTTTATTTCGGAACAGTTACTTTGCTCATCCAGAAAACTTGTTGTTGAGTACGATAACAGATACGCGTAAGCACATTAGAGAACTAGCTGCCAGACGCATTTTAAAAGCTCGTCAAGTGAATAAAAATTCTGTTTCGTGCATGTTTGAGGTGCCAAAAGTGGACTTAAATGCAGGTTTTTACATAGACTTGATAAACTGGCAACAAAATTAATACGAAACCTCAATACTGATGAATATTTCCGATAAGCAGTTACAACATCTTATTGAAAATGGAGGAGAATCGGTTTTGGAGTTAATGAGACTGCCTTACCACATCCAGGCTGTGGAAAGATCAGTAAAAGATGTGATAGAAGCAGCTCTACGTGTATGCGATAAGACAAGAAGATAGGGTTTTGTAAAATCTAATTTAGCGTCTCGAAATCTCATGCCAAAGTTTGAGACGAAAAAGGATTTTTGTTATGAAAAATGACGTTATTCATACCGACACAACTTTCTGAAACTGTGTATATTTTTAAAATAAATAATTCTATTAACTAAATTATACTTTTATCTTATCATATAAATGCATAACATATTATATTTAGTTAATATTTTGTTAATAGGGTGTACTTAACAAAGCGTCTGTAAAAACTTAAAAATTGAAATTTCAAGTCGATGGCGGGACCTCTTGCTGTTGAGCTAGAACTTCCAAATTAGTGGGTGTTATTAACAATTATATAAGGCAACTTTTGCCTGGTATTCCAATTCGATATTCGAAAAAAAAAATTTTTTCATACAAAAGTGTTCCACCCTAATGTGTAGTGTTAGTCTGGTTTTCTGGACTTGCATTGGACGGGTGCTATTAGTTTATCCCTTACATTTGCTTTTTTGTATGACTCTCTTCCAATTTCCATGGTTTGAACATTTTTTATTGGGGATTGGCCTAACTTACTAAGTGTTTTTTTTTTCATCTTTTATTATGTTTTGTCAACTCTGCGAGTGTGTGTCAGTAAAATTTATAAATAAATATAATGTATACATTTTGCTTTTTACCAAACGTTTTCGTCTAACGACATCTTCTGCTCACAAGTTATTTTAAAATTATAAACAGAATCAACTAATTGAAAGTATTTACTAACAAAGGGTTCAATAAAGTAGAAAGGATATTTTATTTTCTAGAAGTGGTGAAAATTCAAAAAGTGTTTTTAAAGATATGAATTTTGATTAGAAATAAACCCAAATACACCCCAGACACCTTCACATTAAGAAATATGCTTATATCGTCAAGGTGGATTAAGTCGGTAGTGAATGGAATGGAATCGGACCCGGTTCTCTCGGTTGAAAATCCAAGAATCTACCCTCAGACTACCGCAACCATTTTGGTAAGCAAGCTGCATTTATTAATATTCATTGTTTCCATAGCATTTAGTTAACAAATCTTACCTTCCGAATGTTATGTAACAAAACATTGCCAGCAACAATATGAATATAATGTAAACCGAGAAGGCATATAGTAAACTAAAAGACGTGTCACTTTTTTGTATAGAAATCGTGAATATATAAATTCCAGAAAGGCTACCACCTTCATTGCTACGATTGGAAATACAACTATATTAGTGATTCTTTTTTATTCACAAGTTACATTATTTATATTATTGATGGGACGGTTACAAATTAAAGTATTCATAATAGGTATATACATTTAAGCAATTCGAAACAATATATTATTATTATCAGCTTTTATTGAAAAGAAAAGTGTTTAGGACACCGCTCACCTAAAAGGGTTTCTGTGTATCATCATTTGTATTTGTAAATTCAAATTGATTTTATCTTTGTCTCTACAACAATATCTATAGGAATTTTATTGTATGGATTGATTTGTCGGAATATAAAATACGATATAGTATGTATTTACTTACAAGCTTTCGATAAAATTTACGATACTTGTACTACTACCGACACATCTCAATAAACTGAAATTAATAAACATTCATTAATTGGAAAAAAATCAGATAGGTACAATGAAATAAAATTAAGCACAAACAATTGAGTATTATGTATCATAACACATGATACATGAATCTTTCATTAAATATTTCTTAAAAAATGTATAAATAAATATCTTTACCTACGATTGTAAGATAATTATGTAGAAATCGTAGAATTTTCATATTCGAATTAAGAAACTGAATAAAAATAGATACCAGAAAACAAATTTTATTACCTGATGCAAATTCGTGTTGATAAACTTGCACTACACATAAAGTTGATTTCAATCTTAGATTATTTATATGAATCAAAATAGAATTCCATTACGTCGAAAAAGGCAGCCTTACAAAGATATTTTAAAGATACTTAATACTATGTATCTACTGAAATTATTTCGAGTTGCAATGTTTCTTTATCAATTTATTGCTACCATTATCATTAATCTAGATATATAAACAATTTTTTTCATCTACTACTACTGCACCATCATGGAAAATCCCAAAAGTAGAGTAGCTAGCAGCAGGATGGGAAGCAATCATCATCGCTGAATTTAAGATTTCAAATGTCTTGGCCTAAAAAGAAATTTCTGTCTGGATCAGGATGTGTACTGGGCAGTGAATAATTGCAAACCACTTGTTTCAGTGGAATTACCAGCGGACTTCTTTGTACCATTTAATAATTAACAGTCAGGATGGGTGACACAATTCATCACTGAACTGAAGTGCTCAACTATGATCTTAAACATGATACTTGTCTGATTTTTTTTTCTTTATTGGCACAGAAAAGTACCTAAGCTACTACTACTATACTACTACTACTATACCATCACGGCATATCCCACAAGTGGGGTGGCCAGCAGATCAGCTGCATGTAAGAAACATGCAAACTGTCCTCTTCGTGCCAGTATAAAATCAAGACATTCAGGATTGGTGGCAAACCTCAACGCTGAATTTAAGATGTAAAATGTCTTATTTTTTCGAACACCTGCCTTTTACAGGACACTCGAAAACTTACGCAGAAGAGTGGGAGACCAATTCTTTACCGGGTGCTCCACGGACCTAAGCTTACATGTTTTTTAAATGCAGTTATTCCGCTGGCTGTCCCACTAGTGTGAAATGCCGTGATGGTGTGACTGAATTAATAAATAATGAGAGGATCAAACAAGGAGAAACTAACAATAAAGATGGATCCAAAAATATATAGTTGATAAAGTTATCTTTTGATGATTAAATAACTTAAACTATGGCGTAGAGTATTCTCAGTGGTTTTCGTAACATTATTCAAATGAACAAAATGAAGCAATTACGTAAACAGCATGGAAGTAATTACAATCAACTTGAGGGAAAGGATTTCCTTAATCCAGTCATCTTTCTGTAGGAAAAACAATAGATACAATATAACATTATTCTTTACTAGCTTTTAACCTGACATAGTCTAGAGAATAAAACATAAAATTTAAAAAACGAGAATATTGATAACAGAATAAAGCAACTTCCTAGTTAAATTACCGAATTGACAAAAAAGGATATTTTACAAAGTTATGGCACCATGTCTATAGATAAACTTGTTAACAATATATTAGCCAAGATAGTTATTCTTTCAAGGAGAAAAAAACTACAATAAAATTATTTGCATTTTATAACTCTTTAAAAAGCTTTGATTTTTCACCGTAACTTTATTCAATATCTTCGGAACATTCCTATTTTTACTAATACGTACCTTTACCTCTGCATTATTAAATGGATTCAAAATCCAGAAATATCAATCAATGCACCTAGTTATATATGTTTTTTCCTTTTTTTTTACCATATTAAAACGTCATTTTTTTATGAATAAACAAAAAAAAACATCATTTATAATTTGTAATATCGACGGACATAACATGCTGGGCGATGATATTGAATTTGTTGAAATAAATTTAGTAATCTTTCACGACTATATTAACTGTTGCAAACAGGTTTTCAGGAGATTTCGTTCTCATCGACAGGACAAAATAAAGGAATGCAGGTTTATAAGAGTTAGGGGGGGGGGTCAAGTGGGAGTACTTAATATTATAGTTTTATTTAAAGAAATTATACAAAAATATATATTATATCCCTACATATATATGCACAAATTCTAATATTTACCTAAGTAACGATCACACTAAGTATAAGTTTTATTTCGTAACTTCTAAATTAGTTTGTTGGTGGCGTTGAACAAAATGCAAAGCATCACAACTTCTTATTGTACGAGTTGTTTTCATTACGCTTTGATAACTTTTGAAAGCACATTGTAATAGTAAGTAGGTAATTATTGTAATGTGCATAATATGTTTACAATGAAGGCAACGAAATTTGTAATAAGTCATGTTTTAAGAATATTCAAAAATATAATGTTGTTGACAACAACGGTGTATTTTATCCACAAGATTCTTGATCACCAGGAAGTTCTTCTTCCGCAATATTTCGTTTTTATGACAATTATATTTTTTCACTTTACACCATTTATTTTACAATTACAATCCTCCTTTACAACAAAGCACCTACATAAGTTGTATAATGTCTAAATTTTTCGAATACCTACCTTTTATAGAACATTCGAAAACTTAGGAAAAAAAGTGGGAGATAATTTTTTTACTAGGTGCTCAATATATTATAACATATTTAAAACAGAAATGGTATATAACGTAATGGGCGTGAAATAGTCTTGAAATAAAAAGCTCGTCTCTTTCCTATGTTCTCAAGAGGAGCATAGTGAGCCAATTGTATTGAAAGAACACGCGGTATCAAAAACAAGATAATTTTTCTAACAACGTTTTGACCAAAAACTTTCGTGAAAATTGCAAATGCGAATTCACAATATTCGTCAATTGAAAAATGTGCACATCAAAATATTTCATCGACAGCATTTGAGAAAAATTTGAAAAACGAATATTAAAAAAACTACGACAAAACTACAAAATCAAATGAACAAATTTCATTGTTATGGAAAAACATCGTATTTCAAATTCTGTTTACAAAACTGTCAATTTATAGTAGTGAAACGGTTAAAGTCAATAAAATCGGATATAAACGTGAATCTAGCAATGCGTGCATACAATAAATATCAACTAAATGATTTTTTTTCTTTTCAATATGCGTAAAGCCTTTGATTGCAAACTGCACAATATAGATTTGTATCGTATGTCTGGAATACAGAAATATGATTTTTGTTACGTAGGTACCCACCTACTGCATTTGAATCAGACAGACAAACCAACACTTATATAAAGTAGTAAGTTGTCCATATAGCCAATATAGGTACCTACTCGTATTTAGCGAGAGCTTGTATTTTTCTACATACATCTGTAGGTATCCAACGTAGCAATTTTATGTATTCTGTGTTTAATAATAATCTATCTATTCTTCAAACTTATATTCAGATAGGTACACGTATAGTGATGAAAAGACATTTTTTGAATATTAAAGCCTGATTTAAAGAACAATTAGTAGGTATATTAAAAATTAATTTGATTATAAAATAGCACTAGTATAAATATTTGGATATTATAATATAAAAAGTTTACATACCTATTTATTTTTAAATATTTATAGTTTGTAAAAAAATATGATATTTTTAATTACTGTTACAAACACTACACTTAAAAATACATTTAATTGTTTAATTATGCTTGTTTTGTTCGAATTTGAAATAGGAATTTTTGATATTTTCAACCGACGGTACTTGATGGAAATTCATGTTGAATTAATTTAAATAAAACACTTATTTGTAGTATATCCACGGTGACTTTTTATTGAACGCGAGCCGGCTTTCAAGAGCTTCCGCTCTCATCATCAGGCTGGCGAAAAAGCCTTTTGAAAGGCATTCACTAATAATTATTTTTAAATTTTTCACACCTGACACCATGTTATGTGGTGTATTTTAATTAAAAGAGAAGAAGTTATTTTCACACAGTTTATTCGTTCTACAGTTATACAAGAAAAGAGACCTGTCATGTGAATGACAACAATTACATATATACCTGAAACTTCTTGGTGTTGTCAACATACAAATATACAACATACAAATATACACCACATAACAATTTTCGCCAGCCTGATGATGAGAGGAAGCTCTTGAAAGCCGGCTCGCGTTCAATAAAAAGTCACCGTGGATTTACTACAAATAAGTGTTTTATTAAAATTAATAGGAATTTTTGATAATAACACACCTAGGACGGCAACTTAATGTAGATTTTCAGGATTGTTTGAGTAGTGTTAAACTCTTACTATATAGAATTATTGAGCTTCAGATGAAAATCGCTATCTATATGTACATAGGATAGCGATTTTATACCTACATATATTATAATTATACCATCATAATATCTCTCACAATCGAGGTAGTCAGTAGACTGAGGTGTAAGTAGATGAAAATTCCTCGACAATATTAATGAACTACCCATAGGTGTGGAGAGCAGGTATAATATTGTATGGTGCAGACATGGAGTGTCCGTTAATTATGCTTAAAACGATACAAAAAAGGCAACCGTAATTTTTTTTAACTATCCGTCAGAAAAATTATCCCCCTTTTTGTTATTATATTGCACGATTTGAAAATGATAAAATATATAACACAGTGCTGTCCCTTTCGACACCAAATGAAAATTCACGATTTTACACAAAGAGGGGAACGAGATTATATTATGTATGCCGGCGCCGATATGACCCATAAAACCTAGAGCTTTATTAAAGACCCTATAGGGCTACTAAAAGTAACCCTCGGGAAAAATCAAACAGAGCAAATGCCGGAAAAGCGAACGAGTCACAACGATGTCAATGTTATAATATTATTACTAGTTTTTTTTTAACCTGCAGTTATGGGAAACTACATATAATTTATTTTATATGTATAACATTTAACAAAGGATGGCTTGGATGTTTCTTATATGCAGCTGGTCTTCTGGCTACCCCACTTGTTGGATATGCCGTGATGGTATAGTATAGTATAGTTTAGTGCATTTAACAAAATAACATACCAAACTATAAACTCATATTTCTCAATGAGAAAATTCACTCTGAAAAAAAATGTGTGAATACCAATCCTTATTTCACAACACATCATTCCTTGACAATAACATCAGAAAATTTAAAATGTCAAAATAAAAAGAAATCAAATTGTGTATGGTTTTGTTTAGAATGAAGGAGGTTTTGTTTTCACCCTTTATTTTCGAGATGACCGATAGTTAAAAAAAAAGGAATATATGCTACTTCTCTCAATTGTCACATTAGCTGAGGGGATAAGCTATCCCATTTGTAACAATGTCTTCACAATATCTGCAATCTTATTTGTTAGTGAATAAGATGCATAAATATTATTTATGGTCATACACGTACATTTTTATAGAGCATTGGTTCCTCTTTACCTATCTAATAAGTGTGTCTATAGCAGATACACCAACAAACAAACAAACAAACAACAATTTGTAAACATGCTAAAATATTTACACGGGAATTATGTGATACATTAAATACAGGAAGATGATTTTTCTTCGGGGCATTGGGGTGGATGAAATTAAATTACAGTTATATTTATACCATATGTTATAATATGTAGGTTTATCTGCAGTAATAACATACTTTCTAGATAACTTTAATGGTCCTCTCAAAAGACAATATAAGATTAGGCATCTACGCAACGTAATAAAAGTTGATTTCATCATAGATTGCCATATCTAATTCCCTTTTTTAGTATAAAAACTTTATAAGAACTTTTCATTTTTTTAACGATTTATTTCATTTTCTGTGATAGATGTGTATCTCAACATAAATAAAATAAAAATAAAAAAACTCAAGTTAGTGTCATATAGCATTAATAAGAGGAAACGCGTGGGAAAACGTTTCCCCATTATTTAACCGTAGAAATTTTTCATCTGGATATAAATTACGATTTCCTTTTTCGTCCTTTACGAGACAGTAAAATAAATAAAATACTTTTATTGGCCGTCCATCGTACCCCTTTCTCCTTTCAAAATAGTACGCAAGATTACGCGGCAGATGCCACGAACACTCTGCTGTCATTCCGTGGTCAACTTTTATAATGTATTGCGAATGTCACTAGAAATATTTTATTGCCCAAGTTTTCTCAAATGCTTCACAAATATTTCGCAGAAAGAAGTCTTTACAACAACGATAAAATAAGACTATTATTTATCCAAAACATTAATTAAAGTGAAAAAAGTAAATTTATCGCAAAATAATTTAACTTTTTATATCTTTATTTCTTGATACATAAAATTGAAAAAATAATTATAAATATCGTGTATAAAAAACATATCCCGCTCCTTTATGTACCTAAGTTATCAAGTGCCCAGTAAAAAAAGACAATTAACATCTACATATAATCCATCCATCCATCCATCCAAAATCATTTATTTTCTTAATGGCACGGAGAAGACAATATGCATATTACACGCTATTCATCCACTGGCTACCTACCGCACTAGTGAGATAAGTCGTGATGGTATAGTGGAGGTAGTAGTTATTTTTAAATACATTTTCTGTCAACTATATAAATGACATATTTTATTTTAATAAACATACAGATCGTAATCTCTGTTTGCTATAAAATAAGACACTTGTGATAAATTGCACATTTCATCACTTATCATTTTTAAGATGTCCAAAGGTTTTCGAATACCTACGTCCCTTTTACGGGACACTATTTAAAAATAGATAGAAACCTTTTCTAAAGAGCTCACTAAGATATTTTTTTTACCGTTAAATATTGGAAATAATAGAATTCAAGATGTTCCATTAAAAATATGTACATTCATATAGCAGTAATGAATCTGCATTGTGTGTTACATATATTATATAATGTAATCTTATGTTAAAGGCTAAAAAGCCGTATACCTACTGAAATAAATAATATGGGTATGGAAAGTAATTTCTCTGTTAAAAAGGCTTTAGAAATACACATTATTTACAATACATAATTTTATTCTTGTTTAATAATTAAACAGTGAGTTTTTACTAAGAGTGTGACGTCTAAATTTATTAAAACGATGATATAGGTATTTGAAGATAAGAATAGTTGTGTAAAAGCATTAATATTAAATTTAAAAAAAAATAAGTTTTGTTAAATTCGTTAAACTCGCTCTCTGTATATTGATTTTATTAAAAGAACATTTTAACAATTTCATTAATTGTATCGGCATTTACTTTGTAACACTTCATTTTAAATTAACAAATAAAATAAAATAAATATTTATTATTTTGTTTTGTGTTACTGTTGAGTATGACTAACACACGACCGGTTTCGCGGACTCCGAGTTCGCATCATCAGGTGCTGATCTATACTGAATTAAACAAAAACAAATACAAAAGTTCATTAGGGTTTACAGTGAGGGTGTAGGGGTAGGCGGGGTCGTGTTGGACCTTAGACGTTGGACGTTACAACATTTTAACATTTGTGTGTAGTTGCTTATGATCAACGTACATTAAATAATAATTTAATAAATTAACAATATTTTTTTGTTTGATATGAATTACAGGAATACAAAAAATGTAACAAATAAAACACACATTTCTAAAAAGATTTAGTTGGTAAATACGGTTTGAAAACCCCGGTAATAAAAATATTCAATGTAAGTCAAATGAAAATAAATTAACAATAAAAATAAAATATTTACAAGTAGTACATCAAAGTAATTCAATAAATTCTCTACAAGACGTTTCAATACAATAAATGTTGGGTAAATGAGAAAATAGTGTCCACAAATAAGAACAATAGACGCCGGCGCTGTTAATACTTACATTGAAATTTGAAAGAAAAATCTATATACATATGTACGTGTTGTTTATTTAAAAAGGATACAAAGTAATTGTTTTAGATGTTACAAATATTACGGTAGATGTGAAAGGAGAACATTATTCATCTGGGTTTGTTCTTTTACTTCATCTGTTTTTCATTGCGGTCCCCGGAAAAAATAGATCGCTCACAGTTTTTAAGGGCAGGTATTCGTAAAATATAACGTTTGAGACATATAGTTTGTGTCGAAGTACTTTTGAATATAAGTGATTTATTTTTATTAGTTTTAGACGATTTTCCACCAAGTACCGTTGGTCGACAATATTTATTACTTAAAGACATTTTTGACATATTCAGTTCAGCGATGTATTAATGACACAGTAACGATAACATGTGTATTTTTTATTGGTCCACTGGCTGTCCAATTTATGGGAGATGCCGTAAGTTAATTTGGGTTAGTTGGAAGAACTCGCGCCTCTGAGGTAAAATCACCCTCTGTATATTGATTGTGTGATTGTGTTTGTTTCAAATGTATTTTGGTGTAAATTCGCTTGTTATCAATGTACAGTGAAGAATAAATAAATAAATAGATGTAGTAAGTAAATATTTCATTAGAATTTTACTCTTTGCACTTAACGTAACTGTATTGTTATTATTAAATAAAAAGAAATCCTCACAATTTTGTAGTCCGTTCACAGGTTAGTATATCAGTTTTGTAAAATCAAATCAAAACTAGTAATAAAAATCGTGTGGAATTTTCCTGAAAAAATATCTTGAGTCAATATCAATGTTAGCTACATTTTCAGTTTCGTCTCTTTTTTAAATAGTTGTAAATTTTCTGATACTTTCAGAATCGTCCCCATTCGTAAAACATGGCTATATTAAAAATGTACGAAGATACCAAGCAAAACTTTCACTCATAGAACTCGGTCAAATGAATTAAAAGTTTTTTAATAAAGGAAAAGATCTGAGAATCTCGCTCGATAAGGAGAATACATTTAACATATTAAACTAACATTTCTCTTTTGACTTCACAAAAGACGACGAGGGGTCCAGGTCAACTGAATTTAAAAAACTTTTATCTAAATATTATTTTCATTGTCCACAAATAAAGAGAAGTAATGTAATTAAATTCAATTTTATTTGTTTCATCATGCTTTTATTTCAACTTTTATTTTATTAATAACATACATATATTAAATATTATATTTTCTTCTCCAAACGATTAGTTGTTTATTTTTATCTAATCTTTGATTATTTGTACTGGGCTACTTGCTACCCCACTTTTTGGAGATGTCACGATAAAATTATCACTTAAATAATTCAAGACGATAATTACGGATAAGATACAAACCTATTCCACTTTTATGTTTATATTAACATGTAAATATTTTATTGCTATTGCTAAAAAACATGAATAAAAAAAAAATTAAGTGAAGTACTGGGAAACTTATAGACCATCGATTTGTGCATTAGGTCGCCTTATTAACTAAAAATATAGGTAACTTATCAAAAATCACCTGGTTAGAAAATAGTTTAGAAGTTAATGCTTAATTTATTTAGAGAGGTTGACTTTATAAGATTGAGTATTTTTCTGCTCGAGTCACTTATTTTCGATTTTATTTGTCAGCCGAAATTTCCATGTTAACTATGATTATCCATAAAAAAAGCTTCATATTTCTCGTAACGTGTCCCTAAGCAGCTGATATTTTTGTGAACCTCATTCAAAAACGGTTAGAGAGAAAAATTATGTCACCAAAAATCATCATAAAATAACTCGTCAATTCAATAAGAAAGTGAGAGGGTTCAGCATATTGTGAAACTTTCATAGATATATGAAAGTACAAAGTACAAAATTTTGATCCTAATAATGTGACTACTTATGATATTTTCACAGACAACTCTTCAATGAAAGTTAAATATCACTCACAAATATACGTTTATTTTTAAACAATGATCATAATTTCAAACGATTACTCTTATAACGTAGCTTTGCTTTTGTCTATGTAGGTATTTAATGTAATAAAAATATGTTAGGTATATGAGTAAAACACGTTGAGACAATGATGTTCATTATTATTTGCGGAAACCAATGGAAATAATGGTTTGTGTAGGTAGGTAATACTAAACTAAAGACAAACTTTTCAGTAAATCTGTCAACCTTTGGTTTAGTTGGACACCTACGATTTAGTGAAGCCAATATGGAATCATTGAAAAATATTATAAGTAAGAAGAAAAGTGATAAAAATTATTTTGTTTTTCCTTTTTTTCAAGTTTTATGGATACGTTTTAGTAATGTTTTGGTAGTGCTTTGTTCTTTATTTACTTTTTGAATTGTTTTGTACATAATATTGTTATAATGTCACTCGCTTCAAAACACGAGATTTTCTCTTTTTAATGTTGAGATGATATTTAATTTTTTATTTATATGTATTTAAAACTATGAAAAAAATATGTAAAAAAAATTGATAAATAAATAAATAAATGTTTATAAAAAAAATTCATTCCCAAATCCTATCCATTTTAAAATAAAGGTTTCTTTCATCTCTTATTACATTTTCAGGTCATATGCGATCTACATTCAGTTGAAAATAGAGTATCAGGAATGTCGTGTAAAGTTGACGTAGGTAAATACGTTTTGAATGAAGGTGGTTGATTTATGCTCTGTACTCCTGAAACTATCATTGATGGGTGATCGATTGACATCAACAACATTAAAATAACTATTTTATTTATTTTTCCATTAAAACTATCCCGGCATTTATTATAAGTAGAGTGGCCAGCAGACTAATTACTAATAAAAGTTAAGACATTCAGGATGGGTGGCATACCTCATCGCTGATGTTAATCTGAATTTAAGATGAAAAACATCTTATACGTGAGGTTTAAAAAATACCTGCCTTTTACTGAATTTTCGAAAACACAGAAGAGAGTGGTAAACCTCTTCTTTGCTGGAAACTACGGATCCTTTATTTTATTTTCTATTAATATTACGATAATTGTGTAACAATATGATGTGTAATAAATATTTATAACAAGGATAATGATAGTTTATAAGTTGTGATATGGTTTAACTTCTATGAGAGGGATTTTGGTGTTGTTGGACCGGTTACGTGGAATCGCCTACCGGTGCCATTGAGAGAAAATCAGACCGTCACCAGCTTCAGAAGCTAATTGAAAACTGCACTCTTCACCGACGCCCTTAAGACGGTTGTTAAACGGCGTCAAAACAAAATCATCCAGAATCATCATCATCAATGAGTGAATGAAGAATGAAATAATGACGATGGCAAGAATGTCTGTATGTCAGAAAATATGCCGATATTTGAGATTCACATGACTTTACTACTTATTTTCTTTGGAGACGGTCACATTTTGAGCTATAAAATATGTGATATAAATAAATTTATGAAAACTACACATAATTAAAACAGAAAGTTCATTCAATGAATTCAAATATATGTAAAAACCATTATATTACATATCGAATATTACTATTTCCCATGAGGATGAACTCGACAAAAAAAGTGGCGAAACAATACGAGCAAGGTAGACCCCACCACCATGTGGAACTTATAAGTACTCAAGGAGAAGAAAAAGATTAATTAATATTATTATATTGTATTTTTATCAGCTTTTACAACTCATTTTCGATGGTAAAACCTTGCAATGATTCGCATCCCTTTTCAAATTTAGGAAACGGTTTAACTGAGTCCATTGAATGAAATGTTTGTATAAACTTCACACTGACAATAAGTGAAAAGTCACTTTGGCAAAGTGTTTAAAGTGTAATGTGGACACTCGCACATCCATTTGACGATGAAACGAATTATTTACTTTGAAAGACCATTATTCAAATTAGCTTTGTTAAATAGAAACGATTAATGTGACGTGGTTAGATGGAAGAAATCACTATATAGTGATAATCTCGCCACTGCACATCATCACATTTTTTCCTGTGTATATTGCTTCATTTTATTTGTTATATGAATGATGATGTGCAAGAAGAATAAAATAAATAAATAAGATTATTCGAATGTTTTGTACTAACACGCTAACACATTGGTACTTCGTTTTTGTTCGAGATTGTTAATGTTGAAACATGTAAATGTCACCTTAAGAATTGGCTCTATGATTGATTTTGTTGTCTGTGGTCATATTTTGTGACGTCAAACACATGCAATCTACACTGAGAAAAATACTAACGAAGTTTCACAACGAATCAGTGGTCCTAATCTGATAGTACGTACCAATGATTCGTTGTGAGTATTTTTCTCAGTGCATGTAATTGTTCTGTCACTACTTACTCTTTATGAATAAACTACGTTATTTCTCCGATTCCAATGCGTTTTAATCTAAATCCCGATCACATTTCCCAGAAAGCAGAGTTGCAAGAAAACACATACAATGGTCCTTTATAATCCTTGATAATAACAAGATTTATTTTTCTTAATGACTAACATTCAACCAATTACAAAAATAAATTATACAATTATTTCCTTAATATGTAGTTATTTGGAATTTACTATAATCGTAGTTGAATTCTTATGAAAAATTACCTTTCTCAATCATTCAGTAGTATTGAATATCTCCAGAGATTTTATAAATAAAACTGATATATTTATTTTGATCAAGTAATACCTAGAACTAATGATTTATACATACAACTTAATTCCTTTATAGGGCGAGACACGTGTATGTGAATTATTACAATTCGTTTACTTTGTATTACATATTATATCAAGTGTACCTACTTTATATTATTATTTTTACTAAGTATTTACTTAAATTATTTTTTTTATTTTAGAAATATATAAACCTTCAACTTGTTTGCATAAAGAAAAAAGTTGTAATTCATAGCGTCATCAGATCAAAAAGTACTCAGAGAATAATATATATGTTTAAATATATATTTAAATCAACAATACTAAAAGAATTATAATAAGGATATAAGCAAAATCAAATACATTATGTAACGTAATAGCAGAATTGCCTCCCATACTTCTCAGCATTATTCCACTATATAATTATCCATATGATCAGTCATGATCATACAAAAACTTAAAAAAAAAAATCATCATCATCATCATCATCGCCCTCAACGCTCCTCTCGGGAGCACAGGGCAGAAACCAGCCTCCTCCATTCAGAGCGTATCTGTGCCAATTGCGTCACCTCTTTCCACGACATTCCTTGCGCTCTGATATCGTTGTCATAGGAACGGTGTATTGTGAAAGAGGGACGCCCGGGCCGACGGAACCCCTGCGGACGGAAGAACAGTGCTCTTTTTGGCCAACTATCATTAGGCATTCTCAAAACATTTCCCAGCCAGGACCATCGTCTCTCCTGTATTACGGAGATTACAGGTCTCTGCTGGGTGCGCCGGCGCACAGCATCATTTGTAACATGTTCATACCATCTGACATCCAAAATCCTTCTAAGACACTTGTTTTCAAAGCTTAGTATCTTCCGCTCTTGAGCCTTGGTTAAGTGCCAAGACTCGCAGCCATATAGAAGGATTGGGATGATGCACGCATTGAACAAGCGACATTTTGTCCTGATGCTGAGTCCAGACGCCTTCCAAACTTTGTTAAAAAATAATGCCGGAAACAAATCATCTACCCAGATATTCAGGACGCCTAAAGAATAAAACGCAGAGACGTTTTAACAATTTGAATTCAATAGTTTATTAAAAACTCCACACGTGAGTTTATGATAATATGACAAAATAGAAAATAGATTTCAAAATATACCTAATATGAAGAAATTGATAATACAATATTATATTTCTAAAAATATAATTGGTGTTAGTTTCATTAGACGAAGATACTCTCCAATTATTTTGTGAAAATAATTTGTATTTCTGACTAGACATTCAAACAGCTTCTTAAGAATGATCAGTCTTCCGCATAGCAAACACGCCTGCTTCAACCAAACAATGGAAATGTCTTAGAACCATGCAGTTGCAAAAAAGATACTTACAATTCTACAAAATAGACATCACTCATTTATTGTGATTGTTGTGTTTTTATACATAACTGTATATATACTTTAACCTAACAATGGATATATATTTTTATTTATTCTGTACATTGATCATGATACATACAATTTTATAGAGAAATGTTTTCAAATTAATACAATCAATATACAGAGAGAGTTTATTTATCTATTCAACTAACCCAAATATAATAGTTAAATTAAATAAATGCCCAAATTAAAGGCGGCAGTGTCAAGTTTCAAATATCTTTGTTGACTTGGTTTGGATAACTCAGAGGTCCTGAAAATATTAATGGATAAGCATAGCGGCTTAATGGGCTCCAAAACCAACTAGGACAAGATGTATTATGTAAGAATATATCGAGGGTATATAACCAAAATGCACAGTCATTTCAGTTTTGAGATGACATGGTGGCAGTTAAATGAAAAAAAAGTGTTTAGATCAATACAAATTCGCCATGTATTGTTTGAACTTTAATTAAAATGATATTGGTAAGTGACTTATAGGCTTTGCAAACAAATTTAAACATAGGAAATATGTTAATTACTTGAATAGTTTTTGACAACTTTTGTAGCACTAGACTGACTTAATGCATTTTGGTTGTATACCCTCGATATGTGAAACAAAATTTTTTAAAATTTAAACTTAAAAATGAATTGTTTCATAACATTACATATCCAAAACCAATTAGTTATCTCGATTTAATCTTGTTTACAACCTTATCGGGAACAAACAAAGGCGTCCTAATACTTAAGCCAGCCTAGAGCCAATTCATAAGGGTCGGGACGCCTTTCTCACTTCTTCCGATTAGATTTTGCACAATGTTGTATTCTGTAAACATGATTTTCCAATCGGAATATATTATTGGTTTTACCATATGCGCATTATGCCCAAATACCTACAGTTAAACAATAAAAAAATAGTAAATATTCATAACATTTCTTACTTACGTAGGAACCCAATAGAAAGTTCAAACAATAATAATATATTTTCAAGAAGATGTTGTATTATGAAAACTTCTGCATTTACGTCGAGTTGTTTTTAACAATACACAACAAAGATGTTACAACTAACAATGATAGTGTAGTGTACCAGACTTCTCTTATGAAGAAGAAGGCATAATAATAAATTATTTCATTGTTCCTAGTATTATTGCAAAGATTAACTTCAATATTGTAGGTAAAGATAAAAAGTCTACTAAGAGTAAGGGGAATAATACAATACGTAATAATCAACATTGGAAGACAAGAGTTAAAACAATTGCTAGTAGAAAATTAAACAATCAACAATAACTAAATATTCAATAAGGATTTGAGATTGCATATTCATTTTTTATCTATGTCTATTAATGTATTTCATCACAGTATCTCCTGCAAATGGGGTAGCCAGTCCACGTTTTGCATGTTATGAAATTCATAGTTTTCACGATATCAAAAATTACAACGTTCAGAATGAGTGCCTTGTCTCATAGTTTGATTGAAAATGTTAAATGTCTTTCTTATATGTGATGTATATCGAACGATTATATCTGTTTTTTTAAAAAAACTTACGTAAAAAATAGTTGGGAACTAATCTTAGCCAGAGACTCCGGGGGTCTGTTAGTCACCCATCTGAAAAATCAATTATTTTTTGGCACGGATAATATGATTTGCATTTTTAAAACATGCAGTTGCCTTCCTACCTCACTTGTGGAAGACGCCGTGATGGTATGGATAAATAGATAGTTATTTTAACATTATTTCTTTTTCATGCATAAAATAATTTGAATAATTTTATTTCATATGATAATATAAAGAAAACTTTTAATCCACTCCGTCTGTTCTGAAGATGTACAATCAAATGTATGTTTGCGATCGGATTTTATCTTTGAGTATGTCTAAGTATGCATGATTTTTATAATGTTAAAAGCAATTTCGTATATAAATTTTGTTGGTGTTTGTATATTTTTCCGTTTTTAAAGTAGTAGTACGCGGTTGAATCATTTTCACGCCATTAACCCCATCCACAAAATAATGGTATCGCAGTTTGAATTCAATTCACAGGAGAAAGAAAGTTATTCAATACGAACACACAAAACAGTAGGGAACAGCGGTGGTAATCAAAATCGTGTAAACCGAGCAACCCTGTGCTTTTCGATACCCCACAAAAGACACTGAAGATATTGAATTTTCAAAACTACAAAGAGAAAACATAGAAAATAAAACACATTTATAGCAAGCCATCCATCCTGTCACGGAATCTCCCACAAGTGGAAACCCAGCGGACCAACTGCTTGTGATAGATATGCAAATAGTCTTCTATGTGACAATAGAAGTTAAAATATTAATGATGGGTGGCGTACCTCATCATTGAGCTTAAGAATTTAAATTTCTTTCATGTTTTACGAATTTCTGCCTTTAACACGACACTCGAAAACTTATAGAAAAGGACGAAAGACCTATTCTTTACCAAACAATCCATGAAATACATTTACGGAAATTTTAAACTATGTGCTTTCTGAACCTTGAATTCACCGATGAGGTGTGTCACTCATCATAAACGTCTTGATGTTATAGACAGACATAAACAGTAAATATACGTTTTTAAAGACGTACATTATATTAAAACTTAATAGATCAAGAGCTATAATATTACTAAAAGGGTATTTTACATTTCCTTATGTATCTAATCTATCTATCTATCCTGAATGTCTTGATTTTATCAATATAAAATCAAGACATTGTGACAATTTGCATGTTTCTTACATGCAGCTGGTCTGCTGGCTACCCCACTTGTGGGATATGCCGTGATGTATAGTAGGTAGTAGTAGTAATGGTACTTTCTGAAATTTCTTGTCTTAATTGTTAGAATTTATTTACTAGGTTGTTTCAACTGATCTACTTTGTCTATTTCTGCGTCTGATTAAAATAAACTCGTCATTCTAGCTTGTAAAAGTCAGAGTCAGGGCCCTCGCAAAAGTCAGGAACGCCACTGGTAGCGAAGCTTTGTATTATATAACCTTGGAAATTTATGAGCAATAAAATCAATAAATTGAAATGTAAAATAATTTAAATCTCATCGAGAATAAAATAAAACAAAAAAACCGATAAAAGCAACAAAACACAAAACAAAAAAACGTTCAGCGAATAATTGAAAATACGAAAAACGCGATGTCTAAATTACTTCGTGTGTAAAAATAAAATTCAGTGCCGGGGATAAAAGGTTTAACACAGGAATTTTAATGGATAATATTCTCTGAACGTGTGTAACTCTTCATTGTTCACTAATAAAATTACCAAATGTATTTTTTTATGTATTAATACAGTGACAGCCATTTATTACGAGCAAATAATCTTTTAAACACAGACATTGTCCAAGTTGTAGAAAAAAGATTTTTCGTGTAGCTCAAGACCGTGACAAATGGAAAAGTTTTGTGAGGTCTATATCCAACCGTGGAAAGATAAAGGCTGTTTTTTGTACTAAATTTTCGTTCAAAAACAACAAATGCACCGCCAAAAGACCCTCAGGAAAGCAAAAGATTGAGAGTCTAAGCTTTTTCTCATAGAATGTCAGCCACAATTATTATTGTTCAAGAAAAATGAGAGACACGGACTCGTTCAAATTGTTTCTATCAACAGGTGCGTAGGAACCTTTGAATATCTTTCTCAAACACACCTTTCTAAATAGATAATATTCAATTCTGTGAAAGTTAACGGTATTTGTGTTTAAATTAATTAAATAATTTATATAATATCCATATCCAAGAGTGATGGTAGGCAAACTTACGTAATATGTATGTAGTAAAAATTCAGGCTGTTTTCTTTGAGTGATAAAAAATAGGACTCGATATAAATCCCTAAAATGAAGATGTTACATTTTATTTTACACGAAACTCAAAAACTTATGGTAAAGAGAAGGGGAGCAATTTTTTTGGACATCATGAGACATACTATAAGATACCAGTTATGAATTTTATATAATGTATAAAGTTCCAAATATGATCATAAAACTATTCGTAAATGTTTTAAGTTGCTATAAAAACTGGAATAAACCCGCTATATTCACAAAACCGCATTTTTATATTCATCTTTGGTGCATGTTTATCAGCTGTTTTATATTCTTATTATTTTCATTATACACATAATCGTATTATTTTATTATTATAATATCGCCTTTAGTGTATGGTAGGTACATAAAAGTGATGTGCTGAATATTCGCATGATTTTGGATATTGACACTCGCATATAAAACATGAGAATATTATGAATGTTGATATCAAATTGAATGTCTAATTAAGTTAAAAAACGCATAGTGTTTTTGTATTAAAACTGTAATTTAAAAACGATGATAAAGTGAAATATTTCAAATTCGCAAATCTAAAAATTTGGCGGCGTGAAATAGAATTTTTGAAACTTTTTATTAACATTCGTAAATGTCAAAAAATTGACGTTCGCCACATCGCGAATATTGAATATGAATTCTGAGCAAAATATTTTTACGGTCACTTTTGGCAATGAGGGTAGGATGAAATGGGGATGATAATGAGTGGCCGACCCTTTATTGCTGATAAATAGGAAACATAATGTCGCGACACTAGGGGTGGATTTTCCAAATATCTTTATAAGGCTAAAGAAAATCTGTTTATGACAATACTAAAATGGTCACATTTAGGCTATGATATTCGATTATTTACAGATTATTTTATCAACCTAACATACAATAAGGCATAATTTTGTGTATATTTTATACTGTATCTGCTAGGTTATATTCTTGCATGTCTATGTTTGGTTGGTAGATACTATGAGCCTGACTATAAATGTATAAATGTGTACCTATATGTATTTATTGATATAGTACTAATTTATTTATGTAGTTGCGTTTGCTTATTTTTTGTTTTTTATTGATTGATTTTGTTTTTTTTTTATTGTGATTGAAGGCTATACCTTTAACTTTCTTGTTCATGTAGATTGTAAAAGAGGTAAACTGTATATTTCTCAAACAAAAAATACATACAGTAGTAGGTTTGTTTACATCTCATGAATATTTTATATTAATAAGTACACATTCCGAGAAGTTCTTACCAAAAAATCCCTTTCACTCTTTTCTGCAAGTTTTCGAGTACTCTGAAAGAAGCAGGAATTCGTAAAATATAATGAAAGACATTTAACATTTTCATTTCAGCAATGAGGTGTTCCTCACATTTTTGATGTCATAATATTTTGCTTCGGAGAGGAAGACATGTATATTTATTATAAAATTATTCTTCTATCTACTCAATTGTAAGAGATGTCACAATGATACAGACAGTATATCTTTATTCATTCAATAGATGTATTATTTATTACGATTTATCATTAATTATTTTTATATTACATTGCTTATTAAATATATAGGTATAGAGTGCACACACAAATAAATATGTCTATAAAAGATAAAAAAAGTTTTAAGATAAATATTTTTCACATTGAATTACAAGAATAAGGGCCCGTTTTATTTCGTTAAGTTTTCTAGAATCAATAAAACGTATTATTTATTCGATATAAATTTGATTACTCAATCAATTGAATGAATGTCAGTCAACCCCTGCTGAAATATAATAACGGGTCTCTTTTTCTATATTATTATTATTATATGTACTATGTATGAAGAAGCGGCTAAGGAGTTATCAATTTACAGAGAAGAAAAGCTCAAGCACTTCCGGCGTGGCGCCTGTCGCCATCTTGTTCACATCCGGTTGCCATCATAAAGACGTCCGTGCTAGTCTTTTGTTCCCAAATAAATAATACATAATACAATTGCCAAAATATGTCGCATATTATCAATGTTAAGTATCTATGAAACAATACGTAATAAAAATGACAAGCCCTCTGTGTAAATATTTACTAAAAGTATGTATATTTTTCAATCATTGTTTCTATGTAACTCTTTGGAGTAAGATTTTATCAGCTAATATAAATATTATTGCAAAAAGTTCATTATATTGTATAAGGATTCAAACCAATTTGAAATCTTCATTTTGGCTACAAGGTACCTACGCCAACCGTTGTGTATTTTTTTATGGCTAGTGAACTGCGTAAATAATATTGTACTAACTGTACCAACTTTATTATATTGGCACAATTAGTCAACTGGTTTTCTTGCTACGGAGATGCTCAATCGAAAATTGTTTTATTAATGTACCTTCGCCAAGAGTTCCGTGGAGCACAAGGCGAAGAATCGATCTCCACTCTTTACCATAAAATGCAGGTGTCCTATCAAAAGCAGGAGTAAGAAAAATTAAAAAAAAAAAACTTGTGATGAGGTTAGCCACCTATCCTGAACATCTTTTTTTTTGTTGACAAGGAGAGGACAGCTTGCATGTTTATAATAATAATAACATGTTACTGATCTGCTGACAACCCCTCTTGTGGAATATTATGTTAGGGTAGTATAGCAGTAATATTAAAAGTAGCTCTAAAATTTCAGTAATTTTAAATTAACTTAAAAATATGTAGGTATCACATGAATATATATGTATCGTGTCGACAACCAGAAAAACTAATCAAACTGATCTCCAGTACTAGGCGAAACGCACAGTATGTAAAGATGCGTCAAAAATAAATTCCAAAGTGCATGCGGCAGGGGACAATAATATACTCCAACAAATGTAGCATGCTCATGTGGATATTAATATGGTTTATGTATTGGGTCCATAGTAAGGAGAAAATGGCACTAGATCCTTTCTACATACTTTACCCGCAAGTTAAGCGGAGGCATGATGGGATGTGTTATACACTTACAAAATGTATTAATTTTATTGAATTAATTACGAAGCACCTGTGGTAAAATAATAATAATAATAACATTTATATAAGTAAAATAATGTTAAAGTTGCCTACAATAATTCATCGCACACTTTACACTTGAATTAATGTAATAAATTATCACAAATGGGACCAAAAATCTCCATTGGGTCACACAGCTAATTAACTGGTATAATAGTAGTGGAAGAAAATGTAACAGGAACTAGACAATCATTTTCCAGTAAAATCATAAATTAGTTTATACAGAAAATTTAATTTTCTCTCCGGGAAAATAATGAATGCCGGAAACTAACATTCTCCACCACACTATGTATGGAATTCCGTTTTAGTTGTACCTATGTACTATTATCATTTAGGATAATCTGGTAATTTAATAATGTACAAGCACACGTAGGTATTAAATGAATGTCCTCACGTTATACTCCGCTATGATTAAAATGTTTTGGAATGTTCTAATTTTCTTTTTATTCAGCCGGAACCTATTTTCTCTTTCGTCATACAAATGAACTTTTAACACTTTACAAATGATGGTATTAATTTCTATAAAAAAAACGGTTAATATTTCACTTAAATTTCTTGAGAGAAACCTCGAGTATTTTCGTCAATAAAAGTATATCGATTGACATTTTCAAGAGAACTCGAGGTTTCTCTCAATAAATTTAAGTGAAATATTAACTGCACTTTTATAAAAATGAATACTACCTATGATTATTCTGTGTGCATGTGTATGTATGTATGTGTATTTTATTTTTATTTTTCTATCAAATGGTTGGCTGGAAGATGTTGCACTGCAACAAGTCCGCCATTTGGCAGAACATTGTTTTTATTTATTATGTGTGTTTGTACAATTATGTTATTATGTTCTGTCAATAAAGTTTTATTATTATTATTATTAATAGAATTTTTACTCTGTGAACGTACGGGCTCTAGAAAATAATTACTTTACAAATCATAATTTTTATTTAAAAAATACATTGTTCTGTTCACAAAAGATATTGAGATATTGAAAGAGTTTGGAAAGAGGATTCAAGAGTTAGTAATGACTTCTCAATGTTTGTGATAGTGTTTTGTGTTTTTTGTTTTCAATAGTGTTGCTGTTTTGTGATTCTTTGCTCTGGTGTCTTATATTTTACTAAAATATCAAATAATTTAAATTTATGAATTGTTTTACCAGATTTGTAATACTGCACGCCTCTGACACCAGCAACATTAGTTGCTGTTTTGAGGTATTGTTTATAATTGAATAAAATTGAATAAAATTGAATAAATTGAATAATTGTATTTTAACATGCCATCTTTCACACACAAACATTGAATACAACACTTTTTCTGTTAAAAAATAGTAAAAAAAACATGAAATTATAATATAATAGTAACCTTCCCAATGATTTTAAATCACAAGTTGGCTTTATTTTTCATTAATTTCTATAGGCTTACCCAACATTAATCATTAACTTCCACCAAGTACTTACCGTACATCGAAAATTGGGTTACTAACCTTGTACCTTCTTTGATTCAATATGAAATGTATTATTTTTTATATAATCTGTTTGTAAAATTCCATTAATTTATTAAATAAGAAAATCATTGATAAACTATCATAATCAACGTGTACGTAAAATCCAATAAGTTAACTAAATAAATATAACTGTAATAACCGTCAAATTATTCAATCATGTAAAATAATAACAATATAATTCCAACAAAAACTCCATACGTAGGTACGTTTGAACAAGCCATTAAAAAAATTCAAACTGCTGTAGAAGCACTGACTATAAAATACCTACGCATGTTTTTTTCATTGTTAAACACATAATTGTATAATACAATATTATGTTTTTATGTAATTTCGTTAAGTTACGCGGTTGATTCGCTTAGCCACAGAACAAAAAATCTCTGTATCACAATATGTATAGATAAATAAAATGATACCTACTTACCAGTGGCGTATCTTCCACACAAGCTGAAAAGTTGGGATTTATATGATAAAAATACGATAGAAGTATACCTACCCATTAACGAACAGATAAACTATAATTTCGCGTATGTGTGTGTCTTGGCTGTTACGATATTGTTTAATTAATAAGTGCAGCTGTAATTAAGAGTAGGTAAAGAGCTATTGCACTCATATACAAAGAAATAAGTTGAAACCTTTTTTTTTTGCTTGCACATGTGGTTATTTCTGTTATCATTTAGTCTCGCCCATCGCGCACTATCGCACGGTATGAACATTCAACAAACACTAATAATGAACTGTTGTAGGTGTATTAAGTATGGAGACATAATCTGGGATTAAAATCACCGAAGTGATGGAATATTGAGTGCAGTCAGCAGAAACTTGGATGAGCGATCTTAATAATACATATATTTTTTTTGTTTTTTGAATTGTCATTTTTTATTTTATTTTTTCTGCTGAGATAGCCTTGGTCAAAAGCTGTTATGGTCTCAGTGCAAAGTGATATTTGTAGAATAATAATATTGTATTATGTAGTAATATTGTTCCACTTTTACAGATATTATCCTCATTCTTTGATTTTTCATTTTTTATTTTTTTGTAGGTATACCTATTTTCTTCTGAAACATTTAACTGTCCTACACTTTTTGTATAATGTCGTTTTTTTTATAAATTTGTACTGTGGGTTCGAAAGTACCCAATACGAAAACTCTATACGCCACTGCTGCTCACTACTGTATTTAGTATCAGGATGGAAAAGCCAAAGGGGAGAAATGAAATAAATCAACCTACCAAATGATAAACTCAAGATTTATACCTTCCTCTGCTAAGCATGTCCTTTGTAAACACCAAAACATATAGGTATATGTTGCTAGTAGATGTACATATCCGAGTTACATATATTCATATCCTAAAGCGAATATATTGTAAAATACATAATACGTACCAACCTTCCCGCCAAAATACTAAACAAAATATAATATTTTATTATTACATACATATTTCCAGATATTCGTAACTAATGTGTATATACTCGTATAACTTTTCCATTTACTTTATTCGTGTAAACATGAAGATTTACAAAAAGAAATAATTTGTAGGTTGGTACATATCTAAAAATATGATTTTGTATGATACAATCGTCGCGTTTGTATAATATTTTCACATCACTACAATAAAAATCTAACAATAAAATGTAGGAATTAACTCTTTTTTT
The DNA here is from genome assembly GCA_947579605.1 of Athripsodes cinereus. NCBI lineage: Eukaryota > Metazoa > Arthropoda > Insecta > Trichoptera > Leptoceridae > Athripsodes > Athripsodes cinereus. Next base: position 24,256,071 of record OX388310.1, read on the forward strand.
TTTAATTAACGCATTCTATGCAGTATTGAGTGAGTTTACTGTTAAATATTTTCCAAACTTTACAGATTTTATATTAATAGCCATTAATTAATTACAGTAAACTCTGCATCGAAATAAATAAAAAAGACAATTTATTGGTACAATTTTACGCAGGTATCTATATTTTTACAGTACAAAATAATACTATTTACCAATGCATTATTGTATAGTACATCTGTACAGGAGGAAATGCCTGTGCCAGCACCCCCAGGAAGGTAACCTTGAAATCCACGAGTTGCCTGGTTTCTTCAACTGATCCTGTCGTCTCAGCCCGCCTGTGCCACAGAAAAGTCACTGGAGAAATGCAACTCAAGTTAGACCGGAAGCGTGACTGGTCTAATTTACCTAACGCAGCCAAGCAGAAAAATGAATCGTTTCGATAGGACAAAATTGTCATCCGGAAGTAAAATACCCCTCCAATCGGATTTCCGGGGAGGGGTGCCTGTCCGAACGAGCCATCAAGGAAGAAAATCAGAAACCAAAACTATGACTTTAGGAACCTGGAACATTAGAACACTTTCAGATTCGGTGACATCTGCACACCCGGAAAGAAGAACAGCTCTGATAGCTAAAGAACTAAAGCGCATACAAGCTGATATCGTCGCTCTGTCGGAGACCCGCTTTCAGGACGAGGGTTGTATTGAGGAGGAGGAGTACACCTTCTACTGGAGAGGATACCCGGCAGACACTAAGAAAAAATTACACGGTGTAGGCTTCGCCATAAAGAACAGCTTGGTCAAGAAAATGAAGCAAGTCTGACGAACCCACTCGTCAAGAACTCGTCGCAAAGGTCCGATCAAGCTTGTCAATGGATGTGAAGCCTGGGTTCCTTATAGACGCCACATCAGGTCTCTGGCAAAGTTACAGCAACGCCACCTGAGGCAAATCATGAAAATAAGGTGGTACCACAAAATAAGTAACAAAGAAATCCTAGATAGAGCGAGCTGCCAGAGCATCGAGGTGTTGTTGGCCCGTGCTCACCTTCGCTGGTCGGGTCATGTCGTCCGTATGTCGGACAATAGACTTCCAAAGAAGCTCATGTACTCCGAGTTGGCTGAAGGTAGAAGAAAACATGGCGGGCAACGGAAAAGATACAAGGACGTTCTGCACAACACGCTGAAGGACACAAACTGCCAAAATGACTGGGAAAGCTTGGCGGGTGATCGGAAAAATTGGCGGAAGACCATAAATAACTACAGCGGCCCGCAGAATAGAACCACCCGCAGACCCATCACAAATGAAGAGCAGCCCTGTCCAAAGTGCGACAAAGTGTGCTTGTCCAGAATCGGCCTCCACAGTCACCTTCGATGGCATCACCGGCAGGAACAACTACGTAGCAACGATTCTTCGGATGCTTCATAAATATGCTCGGCAACGGGCTCTAGGCATTATTATTATTATTATTGTATAAGCGTTCAATGCAAGTTAGAGCAAAATCGTGAAACCGAGCCGAGCACGGTCAGAAACATTATGCACCTACATGTACCTACATTGTACAATGTTGGGGGGAGTGGGGGCACATTGATACAAGGGGAGCAATGTTCACCATAGGTATCGAGAAAACTGACTTACTTACGCGGTTCTATCTTGGACTAAAAGTTGGTGTGAATTATATCATTTGAGTTGACCAAGAAAGGTCAGTACATTTCTATGTTATGTGCTGAAGTGTGTTTTGTGCGTCAAAAGTAAAAAAATATCACCGGCGTAAAGCTTTGTTATTCACGTAATTTTTTTTCTTTTAGCCGTGACGCTATCGCAAACGGTATGTACATCCATTGTAGTTTTTATATATATATAATGATTTTATACTACACCAGCCGTGTGTTTTATTATTTTAAAGATTTTTGTGAATAATGCATATGGGGCAGTTTCATACACCTTTAAGTGGGGCACTTTGATACGAATCAATCTACTACAAGGCTGTATCAAAGCGTTGGATTTTTTGTAATTTCATTTCCTCATCTTCTATATTAATGCATGTCTCGTACAATAATAGGTACTTACATGTTATATTCAAATTTCGTAATTTTTTTTCTTCTAAATTTTTTTTTCAAATATTTAAATTTTGTGGTGTTATTTTAAATAATGATTTTATTTTTTCGACATGTTTCTTCAATAAAGATGTATTATGAGTATTTTTTACAATAAGCAAATATATTTTTATCATACTTCCAAGTCAATATCTTCATAAATATAGTGATATGTATCAATGTGCCCCTCTATGTGTATCAATGTACCCCGCTAGTGGGGCACTTTGATGCAGAAGTGTTTTTTTGGAAAAATTGAAGGCAAGGTAACAGTAGATTCTACGTGAAAGTTCCACCAAAAACATATAACAGTTAAGTCAATAGAGTACACAACGACCTCCAAAATTGATCTCAATGTTCTCATCTTAAGGGTGTTTTGAGACTCCGAAAAAAAGTGTATCAATCTGCCACCACTCCCCCTATATGGATCATAGTAATCGAGTACAGTAGAGATTGCCGTTTCATTCATGATGGTACAACACGTCATTCGTTAGAGGCAGACAGACAATTGAATGAATTATTTATTCTCTCATCGATATTTTATTTCCAAATTTTTATTGTTTTTTTTATATATTTATAAAGCTATTATAACAAATTTAAGCCGTGGAACACTCGGCAAAGAATTGGTATCTGTTTTTTTATCCGTGAGTTTTCGAGTGTCCTGTAAAAAGCAAGTTTTTGAAAAATAAAGACTTTTTACATCTCAAATTCAGCGATGAAGTTTGACACGCATCCTGAATGTCTTAATTGTTTGTTGGCACAGAGAAGACGACTTACATGTATATAACCGCAGCCCACTTGTGAGATATGCCGTGATGGTGTGTAGTATATATGTATATAACAAAAAATAATGTCTTAATTTTATGTTGGCACGTAGAGGAATGTTTGCGCCTTTATTAAATGGGGCTAATCTGCTGGATACCCCGCTTGTGGGATAAGCTGTCATAGGATAGTGGTAGTAGTATATGTGTTATGAAGAATATAACAAAATCTGTTGGTTTGTTATTTTCTTGCGGTCAAAGTGCCAAAACACGACGAGAGAAATAAATAATAAACTGCGCCGTATACAATACTGGGATTGTCGCGATTTTTCTTCGGAAAACTTTTCCGTCGAAGATAATAATACATAATATATTATTTAAAAGCTTATCCATATCGCTACTAAGAAGTTTCGTATATAAATCAGCTGTTGGTAGTGGTTGTTCCATTGTGCAATAGACTCTCCCCTCCAATTGAATCGCATCGTCTTGGCTGACATCCCAAAGTATTTCGAAGGCTTCACATACATACATACATACTAACCATTACAAAGCATAAAGGGATATAGAGTAGTTTTCTTTCAATGAGAACTTTGTATATTATTAATATTATGATCTCTGAAGAAATATTTTGGCCCGTTCGTTAATTTGTATATAATAATAATATATGTAGGTATATGCAGAAGACAGCCAGATACACCAAGACTTTTGTATTATAGACCAGTGATGCAGGACTAAATTTCTGAGAAAACATGTTTCAAAAGTTATATTATTATATTGTCTCTCTCTATATATAATATTGTATCTATAGATGTCATGTGCATGGTTTGCATTTTTGATTATTTGTGTGGATTTTTGATCTGATTTAAAAAAAATGACAATGGTCTCTTTCGCAGGATGTACAGGATGTAGGTACAACACAAGAGTATGCCTGACAAAATCATAAAAATAACCTATTTGTAACAACGCTTGCTTAAGACTGATAAATAATAAATTATTTTGTCTGCCCGATTAGATTGGACGCATTATTAATTGTTCTTTTAAATTTTTAGTCTTTATTATAAAGGTCTTTGCATATAACCTGGGAAGGCACATTATTGTGGACAGTTTCGAATGAAAAAGAATACCTGGGCCCCTTGTCAAAACAAATTTAAGCGTTACGTTTTCGTTTCGTTTTCGTTCAAACAAGACGAGGTTGCGAGAACGCATAAATTTTCTTAGCTAAAATACACAAGTAGCTACGAAAATTTACACGTTCTCGCAACCTCGTCTTATTTGAACGAAAACGAAACGCTTAAATGTGTTTTGACTAGGCCTACTGGGGACGCACCAACTATGTAGGTGGAGCGATACGATCCAGAAGATAATAGAATATCCTTTTCCGGATGCTTTTTGCATGACATAGGACAGATAGATACATTTAATGTGTGTTTCCTGTACGAAACCGATTTTAAAACTAGTGGCAGGAATGTATTTCGAAATATGGTACATGTCAGCTGACAGCTTGTGAACATTCAAAACAGACATTTTAAGAAAGAAAATCTAAGAAAGATTTAATGCTATGCGATATTACAGTTGCGTCTTACATGGTAGGTACCTTAAATATTTTGTACTTACAAGCAATGAAATACATTTTCACTTTTTAATGGAATTGCTTTATATCTTCTACTTCAGCTGGCTGACTCCCAACTATTTCTTCTTTCATAATTATCCACTTATGTTTAATATTGACTTCTTTTGCTCAGCGACAGGGATAATAATTATCATCAGCCTATCTTTTTCGGAGTAGACTGATTCCTCTTTTCAGATCCCATTGTAGTTTTTTTGCTTTACCCACATACTATTATTCAACATGTGTGACATATGCCATCGCTGAGTTGAAGATATGAATACAAATTAAATATTAACGTACAAATACAAGGTAGGTATATAATTTTTTATACGATATAGGTACTCACTCGACCTTTGATTGCCCCAGTTTCTTCAAAGAAATATCCATTGTAACAAAATTTTGCATTAATAACAAAAACATATGTATATTTGATAAAAGATGTATATAAATATTTACCTTATAAATATTTTAGCCTGTTTGTATAGGTATATGTACTTATGTTTATATTAAATCCTCTGTGGATGCGTTTATAATAAAAATCAAAGGATATCTAAATATCAGAATGAACTTCACACAGGAGTCGAGGAACAACGTCGTTGTATGGAGAAGAACAAGGATCAATGAGTGTTTTTTCGATTTTATAGTTGGGTGTACATATTATCTTTATTTATTTATTTTATTCTTCACTGTACATTGGTTACAAAGTAAATCATAAAAATATATGTTATACAATTCAAAGTACAAGAGTGAACGGTGCACTTCGACCCATTGTCAGCAATGGCAATGTATCGAACATGGCTAAAATGCTGGTGCACAATACCATTCTGGTACCGTCACTTACGTATGCAAGCGAGACATGGACGTGGCTGAAGAACGAAGAAAGTGGAATAAATGCAATGGAGATGCGATCGTTGAGAAGAATGGTTGGTTAAACGCTGCGTGATAGAGTGAAGAATAAGGATATAAGAAGAATGAGCGGATGCAAGAAGAGTATTGTGGACAGAATGCGCGTGAATAAACTACGGTGGTTTGGACACGTTGAACGAATGAACGAAGTAAGAATGACAAAGAGGATATACTTGTCTGAAAGAAAGGGTGTGAGGAAGCGAGGACGTCCGAGAACCACGTGGATCAAATTCTCAAGGACGGCCGCGTGTTGAGTAAGAGGAAACGACGTGCGTGTATGAGAAACTGTATGAATGTGGAGGAAGCGAAGGAAGTGTGTAAAGATAGATCTGTTTGGCGTTCCGTTCTCTCTGCCTACCCCACTTGGGATACGGCGTGAGAGTAAAGTATAGTATAGTATTCAAAGTACAGAGAGTAAGTTTATCGATAAAATGCGATGTCGTCCAACTAACCCGAATCTTTAACAAATTATGTGATACCAAATTGCAATATTCAAACAAGAATAAAATATTATACCTAATATCAATGAAAAAAAAAAAGATATTTTTGTATTGGACTAGTTCAACATTTTTGTCCCCACTCAACGACATCTTCAAGAGTTGACTCGTTTGTTTTTTATTTAGTAGGTACTTGTATAAATATATCAAAATACAAAATAGTAAGCGAATCTGCAGAGTCTGTATAAGAAAATAATTAACTGGATAACTATTTTGTCAAAAAAAAAAATTTTTCTTTCTGCGAAGCATTTTTATAAAACGGTGGATATTATATTTTAATTTCATTGCAATATCGTTTAAAAAAAAATTTCTATTATAAGCCGGGTTCAGAGCTAGTATAATAATGATATGAACTTTTAATAATAGTGACTTAGTACTTTTGAGTGCCTGTCAATTTAGCTGTCAATAAACATAAAAAGGTACAGTACACTTTATGAGGCAAAAGTATTTCAATATTGTATGTAGGTATGTAACCCTATATAATACCAACTATTTGACATGATATGCATTACTTTACAATATTTCCCGAAGTAATTTAAAACGTCATACATATAGGTAGTTCACGTGACATTTCGTTCTAGCATCATGATGGATTGTTATTAATAAAATATGCAATACACAAAACGTCAATATTCACAAACTATGTAGGTATAAGGGTTAACTTTGTATTTGTATCTACAAGTCGTTATATGATACGTATGGAAAAATGAATAGGTGTCTCATTAATTTCTGAAAATTTTCGAGAGTTCTGCAAAAGGAAAGTATTCATTAAAAATCACACGTGACACATTTCTCATCCTTCTGTATCGTTTTCCTCTATAGGGAGTATGGTGAGGGTGAGTCATAGCTCTACAGTCCTCGCGACACGTCGCAGCCCTCAATGATTCCACTACCGCCGAGCCAGTGGTAAAATCATAATCACCATCGCCTCAACGCTCCTCTCGGGAGCACAGGGCAGAAACCAGCCTCCTCCATTCAGAGCGTCTTTGTGCCAATCATGACATTCCCTGCGCAATGATGTCGTCGTCATAGGATCGGCGTTTTGTGAAATAGGGAAGCCCAGGCCGATGGAACCCTAGCGGACTTCCGTCCGAACAGTGCTCTTTTTGGCAAATTATCATTGGACATTCTCAGAACATAACCCAGCCAGGACAATCGTCTCTCCTGTATTACGGAGATTACAGATCTCTGCGGGGTATCCCGGCGCACAGTGGTAAAATGACATAATTTTATTATAGTTTCCATTTATAATTATTTATTATAAAGTTTACCAAACACGAAGACAATAAATGATTTTGATAGTATAAAATCTTTAAATCACATTTAATATATTTACAATAATGTTTCAATATAAACCAGACATTAGATGTAATGAAATCTAGTCTGTGTGAATCTTTATAGGCAGTATGTGTTTGGTATTCCGAGAACGTCGAAAATTTGAGACAAATTATGTAATTTAATATTTGGAATATTTATTGAGAGTACACAGTATCTAATTAACATCAAAACCTTAGCATATTAGTGATACACGTGTATCATGGGATTGGAAGCTGTGGACTAGTAAATAGTTGAACTTTGTTGAAATTGCGCAATTCAATTTTTTGATGCTTATTTTTTTTCAAATCTGAACACATAAAACGACAGCATGCTTTTCTTACGTTGTCGTCTTATGGGCTAACAGCTATAGGCGTAAAGTGAATAATTAAATTGAATAAATAATAAAAAAAAAAATAAGAATATTGCACGTGATTTGAGCATATTTCAGCAAAAACCTGGAAACTTAGAAGTGCGGAATGATTGGATCTATGACAAATAAAAAGTAATCACAAGACCAAGATAATTATTTCCCATGGACTAGTCATAATCTAAGATCTATGAATAAACTACTATACCATCATGGCATATCTCACAAGTGAGGTAGCCAGGAGGCTTACTATATGTAATAGCATGTAGATTGTCCTCTTCGTGCCAATAAAAAATAAGGCATTCCGGATAGGTGGCACGCGTCATCGCTGAATTGGAGATATTAAAAAAATACATGTCGTATAGATGAGATTTTAAGATTACCTACCTGTCTTTTCCAGAACACAAAAAATGATTGGAAGATCTATTCACTGCCGAGAATTTTACAAAACGGTGCATATGAAGTGAGCTTTTCACTTATTCGAAACAGTAATTTAAATTTTGAAATAAACAAAAGAGTCAAGATGTATATTTTAACATTTACGGAGCAATATCAGTCGTTTTAATAATTAAGGTCAGTTTTTTCTCAAAGTGTAGAAAACACAACAAACAGCTTTTCTTTGAAACAATTTGCATATAAACCTGCCATCAGTAGTGACGAAGATATGAAAGGCAAAAATAATAATAATAAAAAACACGAAAAATCTGTTTTGTCTGGGGTAAATTGTATTACTTAACATAGAACAACATAATTTCAAATATTTTTTAGCCTCTCGTAAAAATTGTCAACCAATTATGGTTATATTTTAAATTAATATTATGTTTGAAATAAAAATTATTATTTTTGAAACATATCTAGATATTGAAATAAAACAAGGAAAAAATTTATTAATTTATATCGACTTATTTCGGCATTTTGACGATATCAAAAATCAATGCTTAGCCCCCGAAGTTCGAGGTTTGCTCAATTCCAAAAGTTTTAATACAATTTAATGTTAATGTAAAAAAGTGGTTCAAAATGCGTATCCTGTGATAAAATGCAAATATTACTTAATTAAAAGACATTAGATATAAAATATATTTAAACTTTAGCATTGGTAATTACATTTTTATAAAATGGAAAATTAACACATATCAAGCTGGTCCCAAACTAATGTTAATATTATAATTAATTGAGAAATAAAATAAATAAAAAAATGTATCCCTTTCATGGCTGTATGTATAAATCTTGTATTATTGTAATCAACACAACGACATGTACAAACATAGGAGATGATCGACAGTTTGATGATAGTTTCGAATTTTTAATCAAGAGATCCCTGGTCCAAATCCTCCTGCTGCTTATCTAATCTACCTTTACGATATAAGCATTCTAAATTACTGTTTGTAAATCAGGTATGTTTTAAGTTAAAAAATAATTTTGAAAAAAAAAATATCAACATTAAAAAAGGCTTGCTTTAGACACTATATACGTTGCCGTAAAATAACGCTAATACAAAGTATGGTTGACAAAAAGAAGAAAAAGTATGTTTCAGTTATGTTCAAATGTGTAGTTGGTAAAAACAAAATGATAATGCGCCGAGTATGAACTAAAAAGAAAAACAAACAATGTATGCATGTTACTAGTAAAAATGTTCTTACACACAATGTCATCATACATGAGGGGCTCAAAGCTAAAAGGATTAAACAATATGTGGTATCACTCCTACTTTTTTTTCACTAGCTATGATCCTTTTACTTTTCTACCCACCTCAAAGCAAAACAAATATAGGTAGGTACTAGTGGAGTTGGAATATATTTTTTTAAATCATGATATTCACTTAAAACTTACTTTGTCGTGGAAAGAGGCCCTGTGTTCCCGAGAGAAGCGTTGAGGGCGTTGATGATTGTAATTCACTTACATTTTGTTATTTAAGTCATGAAACAAGTTGTGGAATTCCATTATCGGATAAATAAAATATCTGAGAGTTTTCTTCTGTGCTACTTCTCGACTTTGATCAATAGAGACGTTCATAGACTTTTTAGGCCATTATTGATCAATATAAATCTTAACGAAAGACGTAACTCTTGATTATTAAAATCAATAGTAGAAGAAATCGCCTGTTTTTAATTAATATAATTAAGGTATTTTTTTTTACATAAGAAGTAAAAATATGGATTTTTAAATAAACCCAAATACGCCCCAGACACTCTCACAGTAAAAATATACTTGTGTTGCAAAGGTGGAGTAAGTTGGCAGGGGGTGGAATCGAACCCGGTTCTGCAGTTTTTCCTTCATCTGAGTCGATTTCTCTTAATTAACATGTGACTGTTCTCAATAATTTGACATTCGTGGTTCATACTGATGCAATTCACATCTTATTTTTTTTTAATTATAATTAATAGCTGCTGTCAATGAATAAAAAAAGTATAAGTTAAAAATTAATAATTTTTAATAAACACTTAATAGATGACAGTTTGTACAGAGGGCTTTAGATTTCATAGTAGGTACTTGGTAAGGATAAATATCCGATACATAACCTGCACACCTACATGTGAACAGACAATAATAATATATCTCGCATAATTACTATACTATCCCACTAGTCATCAGGCATCACACTCCTCAACTAATGAGAACAAAGACTTATTACTCTGTACTGTACCAGACTTGTCCAACCAACCAACCTTTTGTAAATGTAGTAACAACTTGGTAAACTTCATCCCCGAGGCAAGCCACGGAAATGTCTCACTAATATTATTACTATTGTGTTAATAAAGATCTAGTGTACAAACATAAATTGAAAGTTCGTTGCGAAGAAAAATACTGTGATATGCAATTAATTTACGAATGCTCATTTTAAATAACCAGCATATTAACTGCATGTAATAAACATGCAAAATTTTCCTTTGCGTGCACATTTAAAATTGAATATTCAGGACGGGTGACAAACCTCATCGCTGATTTGAAGATATTAAATGTCGTATTATTATTGGATCACTTATATTGCGCTGTTTTTGAAATTAAATCGCCCCAACAGCATAATTACAATTATATTTGTTTATTGGAAATTACGTTAAGTATTTTTACACTAAAATACTTAACGTAATTATAAAGACAAAAACACTAAAAACAAAACTCTCAAATAAAAAACACTTTATTTTCATCGGGAAAAAACTTAATCGAAATTTTACTATTATTTTTACTATAATAATTGGAGAAGTTATGGGTTCAGTCAGCCACAAGATCGGCATATACCCAATACAACGTTCTGTTCGTAATGTTCGATGAATAACTGATTTTAATAGGACATTAAAAAAACATGTAGAAAAAACTAAGAAAAAATTTATTCATCCCACCAAAGACAAAAGTTTAGGATAAAATTGAAAAAAAAATAACAAAATATGTAGTTAACTTCTAAATGACTTTTATTAACTTCGCGTACTATATTATACACATATTGTGTGTTTTTTTTTTTCAATTTTATCTTGAAATGGACTTCCAACAAGTACCTTAGGTCCACAAAATTAATATTTTAAAAAGTTTAGGACATTGTCGTTAAAGTCTTCGAGCTAAAATGGCAATGGGCTGGTGATATGGCAAGGCGAAAGATGACAGATGGATTACTAAAACTCTTAAATTAAGACCATAATTATGAGGACAAAAAAAAGTAAAAAAAAAAAACAAAAAGATGGGTTGATGATATTGTCCAGATAATGACAAGTAGTAGTGAGTTAGTGTTGCTCGATATTAGAAATCGTGGAAGAGTCTGAAGAGGCCTATATACAGCAATGAAGAGAAGAGGGCTAGAGGTAAGTAAATATTATAATTATTATTTGTGTTGGTACATTTATTCCTTGATGCCTTATTCCGTTGATATAATTACTGTCATAATTATATACAGCACTTAACGCGTGTGTAAGCGTGAAAATAATAGTATAATTTAAATTTGCTACGAGTGTCTACTTATCGTTCAATTATACACTAACCAACCCTTCCAGACGGTGAATCGTAGTCTAGGACTAACATTTATGTATATATGCGTGTCGTACATTAGGAGAAAAAAACTTCTCTCATACTTATTTAAATAAAAATAAGTTTTTGTTATGAACCCAAATAAAGCCTTATATAGCTTTGTACATTTATGGAAGAATATACAATTGGTTTTAGTTTTATTGAAAAGTGACCTGGTTTCGACTTATAAAGGCATTGATAAACTTTTGACAAAAATAAATAAATGAAAATAAATAGTTGTCAAGGGATCTCAGTTCTTACGTACAGAAAATTTTCGACTGTTTGCACGTCCCTCTACAACAATATACCGTTCCTATGACAACGGCTGCAGAGCGCTATGATTTTCATGCGAAGAAGTAACTCAGTTAGCGCAAAGATGCTCTAAATTATGTAGTTGGTTTCTGCTTCGTATTTCAAGGAGGACCGCTAAAGGATTATAAAATAAGAAAGAATCATAAAATAATCTTATTTCAATAAATTTAATGTAGCAATAATAACGAAACGCATTTTCAAAGAAAATAAAAATATCGTGATATCTTAAAGCTCAAAATTCGAGATGAACAAAATAACTTCATTGAAAATTAATATCTAAACATAAAGCATGTTATTTTAATATTTCGCCCTCAGCAGCTGACAAATTTTAAAACACCCAAGTAAAAACAAATTTAAATTTCTTAAGGGGAAAGTTTTTTTAATAAAGACCGTAAGAAGAGATTTATTTTTTATTTAAATTTGCGGCTGTTGAAAAATTTAATATTATTTTACTTTAAACGTCGAGAAACAGCATTAACATTATTGGCCAATTGATGAATTTTAGCTCATAATATAAGCAAGAATTAAAAATGAACGCGTCTATTAATTAAGTTTTTCCAACTCAATTTTCTGAAATGGTGATTTGCATACACGATCAGACAAATCGTCATTTTTAACTAATTAGTAACAAAATCTTGTGTCCTAAAACGCAGTATTTCCCAACCTTGTATATAGTCGCGAGAGAGATTACAGAAAATAATGCCAGGCACAAATCTGATGAAACAAAGTAATGAAATGCTCATAACAAACTTTATTAGTGATTACCTACATTTTGTATCTAGTTAAAATAACATATTAATTGGAATATGTGGCGATACTTGACACTGCATTGCACTTGCTAATTTATCACAGTTGGGAGTGCTTGACGATTGTAAACAGTAATCAATCTTGGCATTAGTAAGTTGAGATCTCATTTTAAGATTTTATGATATTAATTGTAGAAAATAATGATTTGTATAAATGTGCAGAACTAAGGCAGGGTTTGGTTTAAAAGGCTCTTTCTTTCAAAATATACAAAATTCATTAAGAGAAAGGTTTTCCAACCACTTTCCTTGGATACTTCGACTACAGATAAAAGATTAGCTGACGCCAAGCTATTCAATAAGCTCAACATGATATAGTTTTGCCTAATGATGTGTTGGTCTAGAGTAAAAATATTTATAGAGCTTCATAATTCAGTAGCATATCGATACCATTTCAATTGATTCATTCATAGTAATGCAAAAATAAAATAGACAAACACGGAAGACGAAAAATTTAATAAAAAATCTATTACAGAATTTAAAACCAGAGTAAATTATATCATGAAGCAAGACTTGGAAAATGATTTACTTAAACCTCGTAACCTTTCTCCTTTACGAAACAAAATGAAAACATTCTTTAGGAGTAAAATATACGCTACAACAATAAAAAGGATGAAGCAAATTGTAAAATAATAAGCAAGTAATATAAATGTATAATTTCCTTTAAAATCTCTCGTTCCTATTAATGTGGTACGATTAGTGTTGTGGAATTCTCAAGAAATATTTTTTCGAGAAATTTACCGAGAATTTTCAAAAGAAGCAGAGAATTTAACGAGATTTTTATTTATTTTTTATTTAACAGTATAATAATAATAAATGCTTTATTCAATCAATCAATTACAATGTACAAATGTTGAGACAATTTATCACCAATATGGCTACAATTAATTATGAAAACAAAAAAATGTTAGGTACCTACATAGAAAAAAGTGCCAATAACTGATGAAAAATCTTGATGTTTGACACCCTATATGCCCATATTTAAGTTGAAAAAAAAAATTGCAGGTACGTACATGGGAAAAAGTGCTAATAACCTTTGATCTGGGCCTTAATTAGCCCCACAAATTTTTGGATCAATCAGGTTGGCTGCGAAGCGTACTGGGCGAAAGGTCATAATACCACTAAGATAAATTAAGGAGAGAAATTTCTCTTCCATCAGAGGAGAAATTCTCGGAGAAATTTCTCGTTCTCGAGAAATTCCTTTGAAAAATTTTCTCTTCTCACATCACTAGGTACAATGTACAATGGTTTTACTTCTTGAGACAAAGAACCCGTGTAAAATATTAAACATTTACTTGTTAGTGTTGGTGTTATTATAGGGAGATTTTCAAGTATGAAATTCGAAACCGAAAAAATATTAGAAACATGAACAATTTAAACTGTAACTATACGAGGAGAAAGTTTTGTAAATAAATAATTTATTAATTAAGTGTTCCAACACTGTCGAAGCTTGATTCTAATGTCTACTCCGCTAGAGTAGCAGTGAGATCATAGTAAGAGTGTGTGAATATTTTCAAGTAAATTCTTTCTTTTTCTGGACTCTTTATCTTTACAATAATCGCTCATTTATGAGTGATCAGGATAAAAAGAACTCATTCTCAAATATAATGTCATAAAGGCTTCGGAATAAGATGACACTTGAAAGTTTTTTGCTTGCTTGCTTGCCAGATTCTGTCTACAAAACATTTAATGACTATCATAATCGCAATGATAGGTCAAACCTACAATAATGTATGTTTAATTTATCGACCAACTGTTCGTGGTGCAAATAGTTAAATAGCTTCACCTTAAAAATTCCTGACAATGAGAGCGGAATCGGGTCACAAATTAATAAAATCACCGGTGGAATAACTGAATATTTTGTTTCATTTCTAATTTCTTATTCTGTGTCTAACTTTGTGCACGAAGAAAACTTCTCGTACGAATATTATTGACATATTTTTATCCTGCAAACTCCCACCCTACATGTGGAAGATTCGTTTTGATATATAAAGAGAATTAAATGTAAAATTGTAGGTATAATTATTATATTATAGCCTTTAAAAAACCTTGCACAACCAGCAATGTTTTTTTTGTTCACTAAAAGAAAATTATCGTAATTACGTTTTAAACGTGTAGGTATCGTTTACATTCTCGTTGCTACGAATAATAATAATAAGGTACACTATTCTACTTATGTGTCTGCGTAGAAAAGTTTGTAGACATATAATGTACCCACATATGTTAATAAGTAGACAGTACTCACCAAATTAATGAAATCTAGGTAGGTATCTGGTGAAATGGTGTTTTTCATGTAATGTAGTAAAACTCACCTGAAAAAAGCAAAAAAAACAAATATTAGTAAAATTAATAAAAGTAATTCAAAAACGTAATAATTTGGTTCGGTAAGTATGTTCATTTATTTTTTATGCTAAAATAAACAATCAAAATACAATCAATACAATAAAATATAAAACAATATAATCAATTAAAAATAATAAATAATAAGGTAACAAATTAAATAACAAAATACATCAATAACTAATAAAATTAACAAACAATTTTACAATTTTTAATTTAATGCAATATACTAAAAAAAGAAATATTAATAATAGTAAAAAAACAATTTGTTTGATTTTGTGTATTTATATTCCTTATAATTGTTTATACTGTAGGTAAATGGCGTGCAAAGTAGCTGTCTTAAACCTTCAAAGTTTCTCACTTTTAAATAGTGTTTTTAGTGATAAACTGACAATCACTTTAGTAAAAAATAAAATAAAAATCATGAACGAAATTGTAACAATTCACAAATAGAGCCAATGTTTTAAAACTATTCAAAATTAACTATTTTGGGGCAAAATAAGTGATTTAGAATAGTTGATTCTAAGCTGAGTTTTCATTTAAGAAAATACCCTCATAAAATTCAACACTATTCTCAAGTTCGTCGGTAGCCTGGAGTCTCGGCCTTGTGAACAAGGGGTCCGGGGTTCAATCCCAGGTGCGGGAAAACTTCCCTTTCACGACACAAGCTTTTAGCTTAGTGTGAAAGGTGTATAAGGTTGTATTTGGGTTTATAACAAAACCCAGATATATCTTTAAAAAAAAAATGTGGATCAAAGTAAAAGTTCAAGACGATATCTGAATATCATAACATTAAAGGACTCGTCGACCATCCGGAAGGTGCAGGTATCTGTGGACTTCCATCAATCCGATTCTAACTTCTACACTGGCAAATTTGTCCAAACAGGAGGAAGCATATGAGTAGGAACTTGAATATAGTAGACACATAAGGATTTTCACACAAGAGTCCTGTACGAACCACATCTAATACATAGTATTGCAGTAATTAGCAAGAACATTCCGACACTCGTACAAACAAAGTAATTCCTGAGTCTGCAGAATATAATATATAGAACACATCAAGTCCAGTTAGTCTGCTAAAGATACGATGACATTGCACTGCTATTCTACATATAGGTATGTAGTATAGTTTTGATGGACCATTTAATTTCTATTCGGACCACTTGCAAAGTCCATTGTTCTAAGTAGGTAGGTACGTATGGTTAAGAACGTAGTATGACTCAATTAATATTACCTTTCGTTTTGTACTTAGTTTGTGTGGCACTAATTTTATAAAGACGTAATATGGAATGCCAAAGGAACACAAATTAGTTACCTATGTGCTCTCGGTAGTTAATACGCGTTCCATATTTTAATGTTGGTGCAAAAAGGGATTTTTGGTGTGTGGCGTCTAAATCTAGAGTGCTCCCTCGGGGCAGCATTTCTTGCTTTAATGTGTTCTAAAATTTAATTTTAATTATTATATAGATCTCACACTCTTTTCTGCGTCGATTAAAAGTCAGGTGTTCGTAAAGTCTTACGTATAAAACATAAATATAATACCTCCAAGTCAGCGATAAGGCATGGCAACTATCCTGAACGACATGTTTTTATTGGCATAGAGAGAAAAATCTACATCTTTATTACAAATGCAGTTGATCCGCTGGGCACCCCACTTGTGGGATATGTTTTGATAGTATAGTAGTAGTAATTTTGCAAAATAATGAAAATAAATCCCTCTGTTTATTATCACAATGTTGGATGACTTGTTTCTTTGGCGCCGTTTTAAAATCCTTCAACCGTCTCAAGGACACTAGTGAAAAAAACAGCCATATATTATTACGATATTTCCCACAAAATATGTTCAAGCCAACAGACTAACTACAAGACTAAGCTTGCAGATCGACTTCATTGTGTCATGAAAATGTGAAAATACAGAGATAATATTATGTTTAGAGTATACCATAAGTAGTATACTCTAAACATAATATTATAGTATAATATAGTATAATATTATATTTAATATATTACATATAATTATATATAATATAGTATAATATAATTATAGTATAATTATAGTATAATAATAGTATAATATAATTATATATAATATAGTATAATATTATGTTTAGAGTATATATACACAAAGCTTTTGAGAAAGTGTTTTCTTAGAATCTACAGGAATTGGAAATCACAATCAATTATTGATAATAGCAAAATAGGTAAAATACCTGTTTCAATATAATCGTATCATTCAAAAGAGAATGATAAACGGTCATACAAATGGGATTCCAAAGTTAAAGATATTAATATTGGACATAATTGTAATAAATTGAATTGTACGGCAAAGGGCAATCCAAACGGTGTGATTAATTATTATTCTGTTATCAAATAGAAAACGATAATATTCATAATAATATATTATCAGCTGTTGTACAATGGAAATAATAGGTAATAATAATTTTAGGCATCTGTTTGGAGCATTGTTAGATGTTTGAATGCAGAAATACTAATAGGTAGGTACCTGCAAAATATTTAGAGAATTCGACAGGTACAACACAGACTATACAGAAGTTTAATGGTAGATTCAAATTCGTAGGGAGTCTGTACCGTTTATAGGTTCAAGAAATAATAAGTGAATAAAATAACTTAATATTTTTGTACTAAGGCACATTATTTATAGGTACACAATTTCTCCATCCATTCGCATATATTTTTTTTTCAAACTATCTACCACATGAAAACGTTACATTACAAAATTTTAATTGATCACAAATCTTTATTTGTCTTTCTTTCATTCATTATATTATTATTTTACAAACTTTCTTGTCACTTTCTGGAACTGAGATCTACAAGGCATTTTGTATAAGTAACTATTTAATTTTTTTTAAAGTGACACATTGTCTTTTCGTGTATCTATTTTCAAAATTCAATAAAAACTTCCACTTAAATGAGCTTTTGAGCCCACAAAATTTAAAAAATACGTTAGAAAATCAATTTTTTATTTTTATAATCATTTCACACATAAAATTCGATATGTCTCTTTAGACAATATTCCTATGAAGAGATATGAACCAAAAAAAATTTTTTTTTTTAATTTTACACTTTTGTTTTTTTATTTATTTCCAACCCTAGCAGCTTCCGGATTCCTCCATTATCCTGACAGAACATTGCAAATGAGAAGTAGTAGCAGAAGTTTGAATGAATAAGAGTGAGAAGGAATATTCTCTTTTCATTGGAATCTGCTAATGGTCATCTGATACGCATATTATTATTATTATTATTGCCGATTATATCAAGTCATATTACAAACATATTAAAATTATTGATCCCTCGTAATATCACATACACCCATGGGCGTTCCCAGAGAAAAAGGAACTAGGGTAGTTATCCCCTCAGGGATATCGAAAATAGTAAGAAAGTAGACAGAATCAGTATTTATGTATGAATTTTTTTATATTAAAGTGGAAATCTACTCTCTAAAAGTCAGATTAAATATGTGATGGTTTTAAATTTTGTTGGTATTTATTGTGTAAAAATCCATATTAATCAAATTAATTAGTTGTTTTTTACAGTTTCATTATTTGTTTAAGTACGCGTTAAACTAAATAATTACATATAATTTATTTGATTTGTAAGATGGTTTCCAAATTGCTTAACAAAAACGAAGAGATCGTAATATATTTCAAATTTCCACATTAAAATAAAAAATTAGGTGATGAGGTCGGGAGTTAATATTTTATTGTTTATCAAATAAGCAAATCGTGAAAACTGAGACTAATAAAAAAGGGTCCATGTTGTTGTAGTTGACGCACCACATATATCATAAAAATTAAATACAATGTGTCACTTTATACAAATATATTAAAAATAAGTTTGTAAACTGGCGGGTGCTATAGTTTAATATTGCTGCATTCTATAGTTGCGTGAATGTGTGTGTGTGATAAGTAAATGTGACTGCGTTTGAAAGGATTGTTGTATTGCATCGAACTATTTGTGATTTTTTTTGTATATGTTTCATGGCCTTGTGCCGTATATGTTATTAAAAATAAATAAATAAATACATAAATATTTACCTTCTACCTATTATTGTTTAATGTTAATATTGAGTATGACTAACGCACGATCGGTTTCGTGGGCTTGCGTGGTTTGCATCATCAGGCGCTGATCTATATTCATAGTACCTACTCAATAATAAATATTAATTTTATTAGATACTACAGCAAGGGTGAAAGCGGACGGTTAGCGGCATTTGAAATATGGTGCTATAGACGCATGCTGAAGATTCATTGGTCGGAACACGTCGAAAACGAAGAAGTGTTAACCAGGGTTGGCGAAATGCAACTCCTCAAAAGAATCTGCCAACAACGAGCTAACTGGATTGGCCACAACATCAGGCACCCAGGACTGCTCATCGCAATCGCAGAGGGTAGGACCGAAGGCACAAATAGCAGAGGCAGACCGAGAGACGCCTATATGGACCGACTGAAGAGGGACATGAGCTGTGGTTCATACATGGAGTTGAAGAGACTGGCTGAGAATAGGGTGGAGTGGAGAAGAAAGTCCAAATTCGTTGCAGACCAATCCAATGGATTGTAACTCATTATAATATATAGATACTATTTTAATCATCTGTACACTGAGAAAAATACTAACGAAATTTCACAACGAATACGTACCAATGATTCATTGCGAGTATTTTTCTCAGTGTATGCTCAATGAACAAAATATTTATATGACTATCCACACTTGTGGGAGATAAAATCATTTTACTAATTAATATATGTATTATGATAGAGAGATATGAGAAACGGGAAAAGTGTAAAACTTATGATCAAACTACACTGCCTACATTCTTCACTCATTAGAAAACAGGTTAGTAAGTATGAAGAAGAAAAATAGTAAAATTTAAAAAAAAAAACTGCACGATGTATTTGGGCTTTCCGGAAACCCAGATTTAGGAATTATAAGTGGAGTTTTTGAAATTAACTTTAACACAAATAATTTAAACATTGGACACCTTTATAATATTATTATTCGTTATAAAGTAGATATTTCTCAGGAAGGTTTCCCAGGTTTACAATGTTTAATTTACCGCGATAATTAAATTCTCGTCTGTGATAAAGTTCCCGTGATGTTTTTGACAGGTGAAATTAACACTTGTTTAGTATTATAACTAGTATTATTAGCTGTGGGAAATAATAATTTCAATCAAACATTGTTACAAATAATAATATTTAATCCAAAGAAATTATTTTAAATATTGTTAGAATTATTGTACACTAGTTTTAAATCTGGCTTCATTCTGAGACCACATATCTTGAAAAGCTATCAAAGAAGAATTCGCTTAAAAAATCAGACATGCTAACGTTATTTGAGCGAGTAAAAACACATAAGATTTGAATTAAAAATGTTTTATTTATGTGAAACATCTTTATTGTAAGAAACACTACCTTCCAGTGATGATGATGATGATGATGATTTTGGATGATTTTATTTTATTTATGACGCCGTTTTACAGTCTCTAGACCGTCTCAAGGGCGCCAGTGAAGAGTTTAGTTTTTAATTTGCCTCTGAAGCTAGTGACCGTAATGATGTAACGAATATTCTAATTCGCAAAAAAATATGCGAATTTTTTTGCGAATATTATTTCGGTAATAAAGTATCGGATATTCTGTAAAAGTACCGGATACTTACCCGGTACATTGTAGAAAAAGGTACATATTCTTAAACAAAACCGAGGAGTTTCGCATTCGCGAATATCCAAAATCACACATTCGTTACATCACTACTACCTACCCCGCTTGTGGAATATGCCAGGATGAAATAAGAATAAAAAAAAAATTAAAAAAAGATATATCTGGGTTTTGTTATAAACCCAAATACAACCTTATACACCTTTCATAGTAAGCTCAAAGCTTGTGTCGTGAAAGAGGAGTTTGACGAGATAGAACTACAGACCCCCTGTTCACGAGGCCGAGACTCTACCACCGGGCTACCGACGAACTCAATAATAATCTATTTTGCTATCCAAAAGCACTCTCAATGGATACAAGTTTTCACATAGAGAATTGCTTTTTTCTGCTACTTTTATCAAAAGTTAGTTACATTTAAAATAAATAATTAAGGCACTCTATTTTTGAATTTATGTTACTAACATGTAATAAGTTAACTGTTGTCAGAAAAGGTTACTAACTTATTTTAACGAAAATTAAGTTTTGTTTACTAAACGATTTAAATGATAACAAAGACCTTTGTGATGATTTGCAAGCGGAAGGCTATACATGGCATACACGTGAGAATCTTTTTACATTTGTGAATTTATATCGGATACCAGTAGGATACTCAAACTCTCGCACTCACTTTGCACTTTGTACAAAATATCTTTGAATCTAATCTTATGAAATTAAAAACTTTAAAATTTAAACACGCTATGACTTTCACTATGAACAATATTGACTCAGAAGCATTTCAAGTAGACACACATCATCAGTGAACTTTTATTAGAAACTTTTCAAAAAACTTTTCATTAAAAACGTTTATTATCATTAAGAAAGGCCTCTGAGTTAAATACTGTTTTTTGTGAAAGTAATACACTGTTTTATTATTAAAGTCTAATTCGAGTTCGTCGGTAGCCTGGAGGTAGAGTCTCAGCCTCGTGAACAAGAAATCCGCGGTTCGATCCAGGTGTCGGCAGTCTCCCCTTTCACGACACAAGCTTTTAGCTTACTGTGAAAGATGTATAAGGTTCTATTTGGCTTTATAACTAAACCCAGATATACCAATTATGTATGTGTGATATTTTTATGGCATCGTACCCGAAATTTTTAGTAATATCATAATCAGGCTAAATCGACATTGATCTGTAATTATTATACTTCCCCAAACCCTTTCACAAAAGCTACAGTATTCGTATTCTGAAGAAAGAAAATTGTGAAGAATCAGAGATGATTTTACTTACCAGAGAATGGAAAATCTTGGTTGCAAACTAGTCCAAATGCTTTTAACCAATGCAACCTTTGCTATGTGAAAAGACATTTAGTTGCTTTGTGCTTTTCCATCGAAATTTCGCCAGTGTCAGCTACGCTCGGAAATTGTTACCGTCCACAGAGGCGGTTCTAGTAGGCTTACTACTTAGTTAGCCATTATTAAACTAGTATGCACTGTACTAGAGTACACTATTTGTATGAACCTTTACGTATGTAGATATCTGCCACTCTTTACATACGTAATTCCTCGCGCAGACATACGCTCTCTTACAAACGACAAATTTGATGATCAAGGAATAACTGTCTATCCATCGTGAGTGCTATTGAATTTCAACATAGACGTAGAGAATTATTGAGCATTTACATAATAATAATATGTTTACTCTCCAAACTTACATTGTACAAAACCGTAAGCTTGCATTTTACTGTAATTGTATAGAAACCAGTAGCGCGTCCAAAGTTTTCATAGTGGATAAGCCCACCTTTAACAATTTATAGGTATAAATTAGCTTTTAAATAAATAGTAGGTATTAGTAGATACATTATATTACAAAAATTATAATTCCATTGTAATATATTATAATAACGAAACACGAAAAAAAAACGTAAAATTTAACTCATATTAACATTTTAATGTTTAGCCATTTTCTGACTTAGATTTACAGTATTAAACGAGAATATATTTTTGACTGCCTTTACAATATACCCAAACCGTAACAATTTTTCAAAATATATCAGCCCCCCTAGACAAACACGCACCTGGCGATCGACTACAAACGAATTTACGACTATAACCGCAACAATAACGCATAATTATACGGTAGGTAGATTGTCGAAAAGTTCGCCAGTAGTCGATCGCTAAGTACGGTTTGTCTACGGCCCCAGAACATTAGAAATGTCATAGAAAGAGATAAGATTCTCAACTGGTCCAAAATTGCTGTGTGGAAAGAAACTAAACACTATGTTATTTTACATTATTCCTGTGACATACATGTTTTGAAGAAAAACATTTTTTTTTTGAAAATTCAATCTCAAATTTAGTCATGCTATGTCTTATTTGACTTGTCAGTTGAAAGTACGAGAATGCGTATAAGTTACCTTAATTAACAGATGAAAAATGAAACATATATAAGGGGAGATTATGGGGGTTAAAGAGAACATACCACCTGCAGTAATGATTGTAGTAGTATAAGTAGACGGCTCTTTGCCCCGCGGTGGGCGCCAATTAATTTGTCGCGGCTTCTGGACCGCGACGGCAGAACGGTACGATCGTCAGGGTAGGCACCTACCCTCACAGTAGTACATTAATATTATGTAGGTAAGTACCTACAATATAGCGAACATACCACAATGTACAAAATATCCACAGACTTATGTGAAACAATGTAATGTTGCTATCTGTGGGTGAAATTAAAGTAGTGCGGGAGTCTCATTGTTCAGCGAGCACGTTGGCTGAGTCATGAATTGTATGCGAGGTAATCTGTTGCATGTTTCTTCATTATAGAGAAGTAAAATAATAATTATACCTTTAAACAAATTTAATATGCATCTATCTAATATATAAATGCTTTAAATATAAGTGGTGTATTCCGTACAATTACTGCACGTATTATGCACCCATCAATTGTCTTCGAAATATAAGAATCGAATTTTCAGATAAGTGAGTTGCAATAGCATTTAAAGAACTTATCAGCGTTATCACAAATATGAAAAGAGTGTGGTCATTTTAATCAAATATTTTGGTGCATAATCGAAGTATGAAATTTATTTATTTTTTGTCATAGGACTTATCCTTAATTAAGATAACTTATCTTAAAATTGAATAAATCCTGTATTCATAAAGCTTGCAAAATAAATGTTTAGTTGTCTAGATAGCAGGATAATTTCTGAACAAAAATAATAAAACTTCCTATTTTTTTATTAAATTCCTACTTCAACTGCTACGTAATTACGGCATATCCCACATATCGAGTAGCCATAGGTCTAAGCAGATCATCCTTTTCGTGCCAAAAGAGAGATTAGATATTGAGATAGATGTCATAGTTCATCACTGAATTAAATATATGTAAAATGTACGTTTTTTTTTATTTATCATAAATTCCACTTAAAATTCTAAAAAGAAATTCACTAGTCAACGATAAAGTAGATGCAATTCATTATTTAGTAATTTTCATGAAATTGCTAATCTTTTATGGTAACAAAGATGAAGAACCATATGCTGCGCAAGATACTAGTGAGCGGATATTTTTGTCTCAAAATTTTAAAGTCAGACTGAAAACGTTGCTGGATGGAAATTACCTTTTGTGAAAAGTAATTCTCAAGTGGCAGATGACTTATACCAAATGCAACGTAAATTTAAATAAATCCCTGAGGAAAACATTGCATTTTGTGAAGATTAGTCATTGTAATTCACAGCATAGATTAAATTAAATAGAAAACACAACCAAAGATGCCATCACTTCGCAACAACACTTTGTATGTTTTAACAAACAAATTATACTGGATTGTTTTAACATCTTTGTTCTTTAAAATATCACCAAAATTGGTTTCAAGAATAATTATTGCTGTAAAGAAATTTAATTTTAATAGTTTTTATTCTACGAATCAGATGATTTTCATTTGAAACCTTAAGGTTCGTATTATTTTATATTCATTACTTGTTTAGAAAAGACAAAGAAAATTTCTCCACTCACCGAATTCTCAGAGAATACTTTAATTATCGTAAAGTCGTGATTACGTAGGTAGTTTGTTATATGTCTCATTTTTTTAAGTCATTTTAAAGTAAGTAGATATTTATCTTTTTAAAACAAAAGTGAGAAGAAAAAGTGTACCTACATAAAATAATATTTAGCATGAAAATAATACCACTTTTAAAAAATTAGAGAAAACAATATGTTTGTAGACAGAAAACAAAATATGTATCATTCCAGTTAAATCTTCAAACATAATATTTGCGAGCTTTTATTTCAGAGACAAAGAATATTTTGAAAAATTTAATACAGATTTTATGTTGTGTGTATCGTCTCTGAAACAAAGGATCGTAGATTGTACGTCGATTATTCATTTTTTGTTCGATTAATACTCATTTGACTCGTTACTTAACATCATAAGTGTCCAAGAAACAGTTTGAGGAGGAAATGAATAAATATCATAATGGAACCACAAATGACTTTACGGAATGAATAGCTTTATTCATTCATCTCAAATCAAATGGTAATCAAGAATGCTGTGCTGAAGTAATCTCCGTGTTCCATACCTTACAGCATGTACTAAGTGGTGTTATTACATTTGAACTTTATTTATCCATGTCGATATTAAGCTACTGCAGGTTATTGTTTACCATCAAGTGTTCACGGCACCGGAAATTGTTACAATTAACCCCGACTCACCGTTGGATTTATTGCTTTAAGCTTGTTTCCTCTTTAACTCGGCCAAGGCGAAAATAAACAATATATCCGACGTGAGTTACCTAGTTGTTCTTATTACTTATAATATGTACATAACATTATGAAATGATAATTTAATATTGTAAGGACTTTAAACAAATTACTTTATTAAACTTTACTTAACTATACCTTCAAGCCGTATCCTAAGTGGGGTAGGCAGAGAGTACCCAGTTAAAAGGCACCAATCAAACTATAAACCAGTATTCATTCCATCACAAGTATTTATTATACCGTAATAAACTTATTACTATACCTACCATTTAGAAGTGTCTGATTAGTGATTGGTTCATCATTTGTACACTTACCATAAAAATATAACATTCAGAATTGGTGCCACACTCCATAACCGAATAAGAGATAATAATTTACTCTTAGAAACGTAAGAAATATCTGATATTTACAAAACACTCGAAAACTAACTGAGAAACTGGGAGACCTATCCTATTAAGAGACTCTCCAAATTAAAAAGGTGAAAAATATTTAATGTCGTTTATTCTGGAATCGGGAATGTATAAATTCTTCAAAATCACAGATCGTTATACTGATGAAAAATTTTCACACAGTCTTTATAAAATTTTGTACTTCTGCATAATCTGCATAGCCTATTTCGAGGAATTACATTTTCAAATTCCATACAACTTGCAAACAGCTCAAATGCTTTTAGTGATAATTTTAGTTGGATGGTATAAAAGAGAAAACCATGCATCCCAATTTTCAAAAATATGTTGGTGTATGTAAAGTAAAACATTTTAAAGGTAAATGGGGAGATACATAATATTGCAAAGTGTAAAGATTTTCACGTCACGTGTCCGTCCGGCTTGCGGTTTTAGGTGAATGGGATTTGAACGAGTAGTGTAATTTATGCAGTACGTCACTCACCAACGTCAGTATGTATCTACCTAGATGTATGGTAAAAGTTCAAAATACTGTACTACAAAGTAATATCGGGGTAGAAAAGACAAGACCACTACACATCGAAAAACCTGAACACCTAAGTAATTTTTCTTTTAAGGTACCTACCTACCATAATTCCCAACTCTGAGAGTCAGGACTTTGTGCCACCAACAAATACCTACTAGATTTTCACCCCTTACAAGAACTAAATGTCACATTGAACAATTTATTTACTAGTGATTCACATCCCGTATTGCCAGCTGGAGTAGAGGAAGTTACACAAGTAACACACAAGTCATATTTATATCAAGTGAATAGATATTTTGACAGACGTCGTTTGATGGTCGTCGGTAATCTGTCGGTAAAGTTTCGGATGCAGGTACAATCATGAGATCCTAGATTCGACTATGTTTACTTGCTACTGACCTATCCTGCGAGTCTATCTACGATGTAATTAGATTCATTTGAAATCTTAATTCGTCTTTCGGAAAATGCGTAAAACCACTCTGAATTTTAAATTGCTTATTCCCTTCTTTCTTTCCCAAAAGGGAAGATTAAAAAGCAGAAGAAATGATAAATAAAGTATTTAAGTCAAAAAAGTTTTTAGCTGGATACTCTCTGTATATTATTATTATATATGTTCCTACTTTAGTATGTCGTGTACCAATTTCATACAAAAAAACCAAGACAAAAAAATCATAGGCACTAGGAAGGTACCTATTCAACCTATTCACGGACGTGAGTGTAATTTGGACCATGTAGGAAACGTGCGACTCTCGGAAAAGTCCCTAATTTTACTTGGGGATGCCTATATTATTATTGTGACAGCTATGAGTGTCTTTAGGAATTACATATACATAATTTAGCGGTAAAATTATTACATGTAACGTTTATAAGGTAAAATAGTTTTATCGTTATAATTTCATCGTTGAACTTATAAAGTAGCCGAAAACAAGCTTTTGAGTATCTATTCACTGTGTCGGTGTTTAGGTAGTAGAATTCCATAACGAAATAAATAAAACAAGTATTTTATTCAACTATTGATTTATTCGACGAGAGAGACGTCTTCCGTCTTATTGACAATGTCCTAATAAGACGAAAGTCGTCTCTCTCGTCGAATAAATCAATAGTAGAATAAAACACTTGTTTTTTATATTTCGTTTTGAGTCATCATCATCATCATCGCCCTCAACGCTCCTCTCGGGAGCACATGGCAGAAACCAGACTCCTCCATTCAGAACGTCTCTGCCTCGACATTCCCTGCACTCTGATGTCGTTGTCATAGGAACGGTGTATTGTGAAAGAAGGACGCCCCGGCCGACGGAACCCTTGCGGACGGAAAAACAGTGCTCTTTTTGGCCAACTATCATTGGGCATTCTCAAAACATGTCCCAGACAGGGCCATCGTCCCTCCTGTATTACGGAGATTACAGGGCTCTGCTGGGTGCACCGACTCTTGAGCCTTGGTTAAGTACCAAGATTCACAGCCATATGGAAGAATTCGTTTTGAGTATCTGTTAAAAATATAATCCGTGGAGTGTCCCTTAAAAGGAAGATATTTGTTAAACATAAAACACGGAACATATTATCTTACATTCATCAATAAGATTTTGCATCATACCCGAACGGCATAGGGAGAGAAATTTATCTTCTTCATGGATTAATAATTCAAGTCTCTCTTACATCAGCTATCACTCTTATTAAAGTGTCATTTATGTGCCAAAGCACCTCAAGGACACTGTTTAATTCGCCAATTCTAGGAATAAATAGATTAAATGAGAATCTCGGATACTTAAAGGTATCCACTTCAGAACTTACAAAATATGTACCTATATTGTATTGTGTCACATTAAATATTTAGGATACAATATGTATCCACATCAAGAATGTAAAAGTTGATAGGGAAAACTGTCCTTTAGGTACTAGTTTTTACATCTCCACTCTCACGATTCCTGTGTAATTTTTAGTATTTCTCAGCCAGAATATTTCCCAAACCACGTTTATCATTAGATATTTAGCACTTTGTTGATCAGGCTTGATCGTTAATATGTTAAATAGGTTATACGTTATTGGAAATAATATGATTGTCAATAAGTAAGTTCTATTTTTGATAATAATAGATATAAAATGTAAATTTCGGTTAGAGGTTTCGTTATAATATGATATTTTTATTACCACGTCGGAAATTTTTATATTTGAAGTGACAGCGACCCCAATTCATAACAAGGTGTTGAAAAATCAAAACGCAATCATTCTTAGTGATGTGAGTAGAGAAAATTCTCCGGAGAAATTTCTCGAGAACGAGAAATTTCTCCGAGAATTTCTCCTCTGATTGAAGAGAAATTTCTCTGATTTTTTCCCATGGGGATTCCCCTATTATTTATTGGCGATAATGCGGCGGATTCCCCTACAAAATATATGAAAAAATATCCGGTATTGACTAACTTTAATTGTAGCAATATTTTACTGTTAAATAAAAAAAAAAATTCTCGGTAAATTCTCTACTTCGAGAAATTTACCGAGAAATTTCTCGGTAAATTTCTCCAAAAATTATTTCTTGAGAATTCCACAACACTAATCATTCTACCGACGGTCAATGATATTTTAAATTGACGGTCAACGTCTGCGAGTGACGGGGGTAGTGGTAGAAGTAAGAGTACGGATCTCTTTAATGAATTCAAAAATAATATTCACTCAAGTGTTAATAATAATAATATGTTATCGGAATATTTTGAAATTAAAATATTTCCGGAATATAATTTACTTTCATTAATAATAATCTCATAAATATTTTAGTTTGTTCGTATACATATATTTTATGTATTTATTTATTGAACTAACACTAGTGTCTTTCCTCGATATGAGTGCAGCTTTTGACACGGTTGATCATAGTATACTTCTCTCAAAGCTAGAGCATGAGTTCGGCATTAGGGACAGGGTTTTAACGTGGATGTCTTCATACCTATCCAACCGTGAATATGAAGTCAAATTTAATAACACAACATCCAGAAAACACTCAACGTTATATGGAGTTCCACAGGGTTCTGTTCTTGGACCAATCTTGTTCAACTTATACACGAATCAATTAGAGTATGTTATTCGAAACTTAGGCTTTACAACATATTGTTATGCAGACGATCGCATTTTCTTTAAATCATGCACCCCGGAATCCAAATCTGCTCTTGAGCAAGAAGTCGTTTCGTGCATAACGAACATTTCATCCTGGATGTCTAACAATATGCTTAAAATCAACCCCACCAAAACTGAATTTCTCTGGATAGCGTCTCCACGAAGACAACATCTCATCAACGCTGACCCTATTCGTGTACAAAACGTGGACATAGTCCCATCTAACCACGTTAAGTTCCTCGGAGCGCATCTTGATAACGCCCTTACGATGGAGAAACACATATCATCTACTGTTAGTAGTGGTTTCTATACTTTAAGGCAGCTCAAGAACATAAGGAAAAATATATCAACCGACGGAGCTAAAACCATAATTAACTCATTCGTCGTATCACGATTGGATTACTGCAATGGCATCCTCGCAAATCTGCCACAATATCAACTCCAGAGGATTCAGTCCGTTTTTAATGCGGCTGCACGCTTCATTTATCAACTGAATCGCTCTTCACACATATCTGCCACCCTTCAATCTCTTCACTGGCTCAGATGTCCGGAGAGAGTCGAATTTAAAGTGTGTTTGAAAGTATTTAAGGCACTTCATGCTATGGCCCCAGAATATATCATGGAACTCTGCGGTAGACAGGCGTTAAGTCATAGACAGACAACACTTAGGTCTTGTCAAGATATTACAACTAAATTGGAGGTGACCAGTACTGTATCGAAACCAGTGTACGTGGAGCGTGCTTTTGCAATATCTGCACCTGTAGTCTGGAACAGGCTTCCACAAATGATCAGAGAAACGCAGGACTTATCTCGTTTCAAGAACCAACTGAAGACTTATCTATTCAAGAAATCTCACGGAATAATCCAGGCACAACCTTAGTTAGTAAAGAGCGCCCTTGAGGTGGATTTTTTTCACAAAACAGCGCTTTACAAATCATCCAAATAATAATAATAATAAATAATTGAATTATTTACTGATTAAAACAAAATAAAATATAAAAATATATTATTGAGCACTGTTTAATCTCCACTTTGTAAGGTTAGATACCGAACGTTTTCGCCTATACCTACTTGTAGGCATCTTTAGGGAAACTGATATCTGAAAAATTGTGAGAGCTAGCTCTCAGACTTCAGTTTCCCTGAAGATGCCTATAAGTGTGGGCGAAAACGTTCGGTATCTAACCTAACAAAGTGGACAGTGCTCAATACAGTACTCAATAATATATTTTTATATTTTATTAAAAAAATTAAAAATGAATTTCCACAGTGTAAAACAGAAACTAAATTAGAAGAATGAGCGGATGCAAGAAGAGTGTTGTGGACAGAATGCGCGTGAATAAACTACGGTGGTTTGGACACGTTGAACGAATGAACGAAGTAAGAATGACAAAGAGGATATACTTTTCTGAAAGAAAAGGTGTGAGGAAGCGCGGACGTCCGAGAACCACGTGGTTTGATCACGTGGATCAAATTCTCAAGGACGGCCGCGTGTTGAGTAAGAGGAATCGACGTGCGTGTATGAGAAACTGTATGAATGTGGAGGAAGCGAAGGAAGTCTGTAAAGATAGATCTGTGTGGCGTTCCGTTCTCTCTGCCTACCCCACTTGGGATACGGCGTGAGGGTATAGTATAGTATAGTATAAACAGAAACTCTTGATATATTAGTTTATACAGTTCATAACACAGAGGACGAGTTTATCGTTAGATTGCGACATCTTTCAACACGGTATGTTTGTTTATTATTTACAAAGCATAGATACGTCGTGATTTAAGTGTGTACATTATAAGTGTGTAATGAAAATAATTTAGTTTTGATTATTATAATTAGACCATGATTTATTTGAAACACATTTCCTATATTTGTTGGCGTTGGAGTTCAACGAAATAAAAAGCGACGTAACGGTACGTAGGTACCTACGTGCATTACGAATGTATTTATCAGATACCTATTTATAGGAAAACAAATGCCCTCTATTTACTTTGAATGATTTTAATCACATTATTGACATTGACAAATAAAATTGTAGGTAGGTACATTGTTTAAGATATTATGTACAGTTAAAGTGAAGATATTCCTTCAACAATTTAGATATTACTGATTTAAATAATCTCGGAAATTTGCAAAAAAATATAATAAATAGCGACTCTCACAAAGAACCCGGGTTTGAAGTAAGTAAGAAATAAAGTTGTGAATCAAAAATAGAAACTTTATTAATTATAATATAATTGAATTTACAACTCCCCGCGGGATTGCTAAAAAATCTTCTTTTTAGAAAATATTTATGTCACATAAAGTTATGCAAAAATCAAAATATGTTGTTAACATGAAAACAGTAGGCTAATTGAAAAATAAACACAATTTCACCAAAGAGAATCCGAAATGAAAGCTGCTTTCTAAGCAGTTTGTCTTATCGCTCTATAGGTACCTACTTTAAAGTGTGGGCTCTGTTTTGTGAGAATCACAAGCGTTCTTTTCAATGGCTACTTTTTATTAAAGATATATCTGTGTTTTGTTATAAATTCAAATACAACCTTATACCTACACCTTTCACTGTAAGCTACTAAAAGTTTGTGTAGTGAAAGGGGAGTCTGCCGGCACCTTGTACGAACCACGGACCCCTTGTTCACGAGGCTGAGACTTTATCTCCTGGCTACCGACGAACTCAACCAACCAATGACTTTTAATGTTAACTGAAAATTTATAGAAAAAAATAATCAAGCGACCATTGAAGAAAGATCCACCACACACCCGGATACCTCAGGAGTCTTTAACTCCTACTTATCCGCACATTCAAACCAAAATTGTCCTCACGGGCGGGCCATTAGGGAGGCCTGAAGGGCCGGCCGGCCAAAACCGCCGTCGTGGGAATCTTTTATATTACTTCTCTCTTCAATGTCCCTTCTGCTTCAAGACCTTCAAGCGACCAATATAATTACATAATAACCAATTTTAAACGAATATGATATTATGTTCAACGTATCTATCTATAGCATCACTGCATAGCTCAAGCAGCCGACTAATTGAATGCAATGAATAATATATCGAAGTTATATTCTAAGTGTCAATAAATGTAAAAAAATGCTCGCTTAACAGAATCGGTTCAATGTTATTTTTTATAAATTTATATTTTATACTATGTAGATACCTTTGCCTAATGGAGGTTGTACATCCATAAAAATCCATGACTATTGCAAAAATAATAAAAATACGAAGGGTAAATAACCCAAATAACGGTAGGCACTTACAATCACGTTTAAAATGTCTCTCGGATGTGTGGCAACCCATATTACCCCAATTTTATTTTCATGCCAACAACAAATAATTGTCCCCTTTCGAAAGACTTTCTGCATTTTGAAGTATATTACACAATACAACTACTTAATATTTGAAACAAACATGAGGTAAAAAAGAACGCGTTCTAGAATTCGTTTATTTTTTAACGTTTGAACATATTAAATATTCCTGAATACTTCGTACATGATACATATAATATTTAGTTTTCTTGGCAAAATATATCTCGATCTATTTATGTAACACACTTATTTGAAAAAACTAGCCTTTTTAAAACAGTTGGCGAATGGTTCAACAGACCTCATTTTTGACTCTGTAAAACAAACAAATAGAGAAAATTGCTACAGTTCGAAATGAAACTTATCTAAATTATTTTCAAGACTCGTTTTTACCTAATCGATATGTTTTCGTGGAGCCCCTGACACAGGAGGAGTCTTCCATATTTTCTGTAATTTTCGGGTGTCCCATAAACATCACAAATAAGACATTCAAACTTTTGTATTGTATACCATTCCATCACAAATGTTTTGTTTACAAAAAAATACTTCACAGAGGGAGAGGCTTTGTATAGTTATTACTTACAGTTAAATTCCTAGTTTTTACATATTATAAGATAAAGATACCTACCGTGATGTTATAAAAAGAAAAATTGTCATAAATAACAGGTGCATAATAAGGACAATATAATATTTCATGTTTATTTACTTTCAAGTAATTCTGACACAAGGCGGTACTAATAATGTATGAAATTAAATAAAAAACGTTTTATGTATGCTGAAGAATCGTGAAATATTAAATTATGAAACTTCATTTTTCTCACATAAAGCTTAAACTCGGCCTCGCACAGAAAATAATCGTCAAATTGAAAATGAAAACCCGTCTATATCTCCTTCAGATCTCAGCGTGTTATTTTATAGTATTTGCCTTCGTCTGCCTAAAATAATTTTGTTCTATACCTTGTAGAATATAAATTGCTGACATTTATTCTCTTAGTCTGACGACGAGGCCAATCTATACCAACCTTTGACAAAAATCACAAGTTAGATAAATAAAAAAAAGTTCTAAAGCTGAAATTTAATGTAAGAAGACTGAAACCATATCCCGCATACCAGAAAACAGACTACAAATCAAAAAAATTGGAACAACCAGGTGTCAACCAAGTGTATCAAAAGACTTAGTAAGAGTGACCAGAAGTTCCGGAAGAAGGAAGGAGTGAAAAGACAATGGAAAAATATATGTATTTGTATATATGGTTCAAAGCAGAGCCATACTAGATGTTCTAGTATGGCCTTGGGTTTAAAGCTTGCTTGAGACTCTAGAATTTATACAGAGGGTAATTTTTTTACAATACCAAATTAAATATTATCGTTTAGGGAAATTTATGTGGATATAACATTGTTTAAATACCTTTAAGGTATCTTCAAGCAGAGTGAATTATTTTGTAGATTTAATATAACGTTTTTGACATTATTATAATATTATGCATGTATGTATATAAACACGATGACAGGATTTCATATTCACGGCGACACGAGACGTTTAAATTTTCAAACTTTTCAAAACGTTTTATTGTCAACGCAAAATTCACGAAGAGTAATTATTTCAAATTATATTATTTTACACTTATGTAGCTCTCTGACAAAGTTTACTTCATTTCGTTTTAAAATATTTAGTATCATGTAGATATTATTTTTTTTGGGTAGGTATAAATATATCCCGTGGAGCACCCGGTAAAGAATTGGTCTCCCACTCTTCTGCGTAAGTTTTCGAGTGTCCTGTAAAAGGCAGGTGTTCGAAAAAAATAAGACATTTTACATCTTAAATTCAGCGTTGAGGTTTGCCACCCATCCTGAATGTCTTGATTTTATACTGGCACGAAGAGGACAGTTTGTATGTTTCTTACATGCAGCTGATCTGCTGGCTACCCCACTTGTGGGATATGCCGTGATGGTATAGTAGTAGTAGTAGTAGGTATAAATATTATATTCTTATTTCAAGACTTATCCATCTAAAGTTAACTATAAAATTCAGCAATAAAAAACACTTAGTATCTTGTTATTAGTATTTTCAAAAAGAAAATTTATGGTTAAAAAAAATGGCACTTTCCACCCAACCAACCCCATTTATTTATATTTTCAAAAAGAACATTTATGTTTAAAAGGAAATAGGTAAAAGATGATTTTTCTATGAACATCTAATATTTCATTATATCAACTGTCTTTCTCCTTTTACTATCATAGAATCTCCCATGAGGTAGCCAGCGAACTAACTGAATGTAATGGTACTTGAATCTAGCCTTTAACTGATAATAAAACAAACAAATTAACAGAATTTAATTTAACTTTCAATCGGGCAGAGATTTGGCTCTTGCCTTTGCACATGATACAACGTACAAGGCTCGGCACGTCGCCAGGATATGCGGTTGGTTTCGGCGCAAAAGATCTTGTTTTTCTTCAGGACCGTGTCACAAAAGTGTAACATGCGATACCCCCCTCACACAGGATTCGATGACTTGTCGGGCATTTTTTGAACTTAATAATAATAAACATTGATAATTTAATATCACAAAATAAACATCCAAGATATGAAACATGCCTCATCGCTGAATTAGTGAAATTATAAATCTTATACTTTGTAATGTTTTACGAATATATACCAACAAGATATAACGTATTTACCAAAATGTGTATAGGTATATAGCATTATATGATAGAAGTTTTTAGAGGTACTCGTGTTAGAATGAATGATAATTTGTTTTTAAACCTATTTAGGGTTGTAAACGCTCAAAGAGGGGAGGGATTTCACTATAATATATACCAACATCCAAGCTCGATGAAAAGTAAAACCAAACATATAGTACCTACCTACCATTATTTTCAAGAAAAAAACTAATTTATCGTGGTACCTATTTACTAAGAATTTCAGAATGAAATATTTTTTGAACAAAAACATTTATATTTTTTTTACTTTACACACGTTTTTTTTCTTGTGAAAAATGCTTGAAAATTCACTTTTAATTTTTTATAAGGCTACGTATACCTTCACAGAATTAAATATGTTCTGAAGTTGTAATTACATGGAGAATACATATCATTTTAAGAATAAGAACATTATTAATAATTTCTTTTAAGATGTTATGTTGAATTCACCTATGTTAATAAAAAAAAGAACAAATTAAGATCTAGAAAGACAAATTAATATTTTTTTTGACTCCTTGAAAATAATTTTATATCTTTAAGATGATTTTAATAAATAAATGTCTTGCTTTTTCAATTTTGACAGACAAATAAGACACAAAATTTGTCTTTTTTTTCTTAAAATCGTATTATCTGATCGGTGAGGTTTATCTACAGTTAACTGAGAACTAAGTAAGCAAAAAAACGACGTTTATTTCAGGACAGCTATAGTTCCATATAAAGTTAATATACGATTTTATCTCGAAATAAGTAATCAAATCCTAAAATAACTTTGTGTAAAACTGCCAGTCCCCATGTTCCGTCAGCATTGACCGCTAGTTAATGCGTCGTTAACTTAACGCGAGCAAACGACCCAACAATAAACTCGGGCATTACCCAAATGACGCACTTTATGAAAACTTCACCCTTACCAACAATTGGGGCTTGGGTTAAATATACAGCGATTTTATACTAAACATGAATCTTTTCAATAAAGCTTACACAAAAACACATGTCCGCGTGTAACGGTACGTAGGTATATCAAAAAAATATAATTAAATTTTAATCGGTAAATTCAACATACAACTTTAGAGGCATTTAAAAATTGTTGATAACGATTTTTTTTCTACTTTTAGCCTGAGATCCAAAATTATACATAATTTTTTTAAAGTAAAATTTTAGTATTTTGTATTAGCAGTTGACTAAACTAATAGCGAATCGGCTTTCAAGGGCTCGTCTTACGATAAGGACATCCAAATTGAGTGGAAAATTACCTTAATTCTTACACATTGGCTTAAGACTAGCTCAATTATCAGTTTTTAATCATCATTAACAAATAATAAAGTTAGTAGGCATAATACCTTTTCAACGTGAAAATCTAAGTTTTTAATAAAAAAAATCAAAGATGTGTTGTTTCGAAGAATCTACAAGGGTTATTCGGTATTCGAAAGTAAGTAAGAGACAAATTAAAGGGTTTTCATTGAATCAGTAAATATTGACGGCAGCTATATACAGTCCAACGCAAGATACATATAAATGATAATGTACCATGTAATAATAAATATGATATCAAACGCAAGCCAAGTAGAAACAGCATTAAACGTTGCATGAAATTCTTCCAACAAAATTATTATAAGTCATAATACGGTTATACTCGTATTATTATAACTTACTGACTTATGACTAAATTATTTATTATTTCCTAACAGAATTACATTCGCTCCTCTTTTGTAAACTACGATTTATATTGGTAACAACAACAAACGGATGTTTCAAACTTTATAATAATATTCTACGCTGAGCAGTTTATTTAGAACCGTGCAATTTCCTTGAACAGAGTTTTTATTTTGGATGAAAGTGAAAAACGTTTGTATAGATAAATTTTTTATCTTTTTAGTTTCTCTTTATTTTATTTATTTATTTTATTTATTTATTTTATTATTCACTGTACATTGGTAACATCACTTGAAATCAATACAAAGTATCATAAAACTATCAGTTATACAATTCAATGAACAGAGGGCGAGTTTATCTCTAGAATGCGATGTCTTCAAACTAACAACTTTAAAAAGCTTTTTGCTAAATCACGAATTAAAATCCATACATTTCATCATGCTGCGTTCCTTTCGAAATAGGCAAATAGGATCGAGGCATCGATCACCGCTTACTCCTCTCCTTGCAGACACTTTTATTCTTTTATACACTGTCATAGGTATATCATCTTAATTTCTCTGATGAAATAAATGAAAAATCTTCAACTTGTCCAGTTAGCCCTGTGTGTAAGCACTGGTTTATAATATAATATTTAGATTTA
Source organism: Athripsodes cinereus (assembly GCA_947579605.1). Lineage (NCBI taxonomy): Eukaryota > Metazoa > Arthropoda > Insecta > Trichoptera > Leptoceridae > Athripsodes > Athripsodes cinereus. The sequence continues at coordinate 24,293,760 of OX388310.1, forward strand.
ATCCTTAAACGGCCTCATATTAAATTTATTTATTTATTAATTCTTTACTTAGGGTCATTGCACCAGTGTTTGTACACAATAAGAAATTTGTCACAATTTCGCTTCATATTTCCTATGTTTTTTTAGAAAATGGTTACTTTTTCTTGAATTTAAGTAGCTGGTTATCCTATAAATATGATAACTTACCTATATTTATCAAATGTATCACTGCACATTTTTAATATTTTTTTAATTAATTGAGTTGGTGATATCCAGTGTTTGTCACAATTTCACCAGTTATTGACATATAAAACTCCAGTGTTTGACACATAGAAAAAATAATATTTCATAGTAGTAAAGTAAATAAATAAACTGAGACTGTTTAAAATGTTTATTAGAAATAAAAACAAACATATTTAGGTACTTTATAATATTATTGAAAAGTATATAGGTACCTAACTACACTTAAAAAAAAAAATTGTGGATATTATCGTCAAATCTCATTTGAAAAGACAAAAGTCAAATATAAATTAATGAGCTTCTGAGTACTTCGTATCTCCTGGATGCTTGCATTGGAGACATGCCGTTTTTGACAGTATCTAATACACTCTTCATATTCTCATTACCTCAAAGGAATTTGGGTTTTTTGTTTGTAGTCATGTGTCACAAACACATATATTATATTTACCACTATTTATCACAAAATGTTTAAATTCATATTTGAGTTTCAAATACCTTCCCTCACTGATGATGTTAATAGAAAAAATAAATAAATAAAAATATTTGGTAGTAGTGGCAAACACTGGATTTCTTATAAACCCTAGTAATTGACACTTTGTCAAAGACTGGGGAATTAGTATTAAATACGACTCCAGTGATTGACAATGCTAATAAAGCACTCAAAATTACTAAATACGAGAAATATTGCAATCAACACATTATTCAAAACAATAATGACTATGATAAATACTAATCAACCAAAAAAATAACATCTTGAAAAAGATGTATGTAGATTATAATACCCTTGTCCTTATCTGGATTTATAAGAAATTAGAAAAAACATGCCTTGTGTTAGAATATTTTTTTTGCAACAGCATGCGTAATAACAACCACCACTAATGACATCACAGGGGATACTTAAATGAACACGGATGACAAAAAGCATACTACCACTAAAAATGTGTGCATGTATGACTATCTGGAGTCAGTTGAAGACAGGATGTCAAACACTGGTTCAGTGTCAAACACTGGTGCAATGACCCTACGTTGATTACAAACAATTGCATAAAAGGTAAATATTCAAGTAATATACAATCAATAGAGGGTGAGTTTATCGCAAAGGCGCGATCTCTTCCAACTAATCCATATTTGAACACCATTTCTCTAAACAACATGATAGAATAAAAAATGAAAACATGCTACGTTATTTTATCGATTAACAGAGCACTGTAAGTTTATTTTAAGGCATTTACGATTTCGCATTCATGGGATCAAGGAATAAGGAACGTGGATCTCCGAACCTTCAATCGTAATGCAAATAGGCTAAATAAAATCTTCTGATTTACAGTCGAAGCCTGTTACCAACTGAATCGTTTGAAAATATTTTAAATATTTCCTAGATTTACTTTAAACCGAATTCATTCGATTGAAAAATAAAAAAACACAGGGTGTTAGTATTGCGTAGGTAGTACGAGTAAAAACATTTTTTTTATTGAATACAATACCGCTTTTACTCGCCTGTAATTGAATAAATTGCATCGTGTTGAATAAAAATTTCTTACACATTTTGGTGACAATAACTAATGAAAAAAATATATGACATTATGAATATTAATTTGTGTTTTGTTAAAATTGAACATTATTATAATATTTTTTTAGACAGTAAATAATAACAATGTTTAAATAGTTTAGCTACAGTGTTTCTAAAATGTTTTCATACACAATAAGTGAACTTTATGATCTTGGAGCCCGGTTAATACCACTTAACAAAGATTTGTCAGATTTAATTTTTTATATGAACTCTAGAGTGACACCTCACAGGGAAAGTCTGAAGTGCAATTCCAGGAAAAGAGGATGTAGAGCAGGGAAGAAACTCAAAAAGAGAATTCCGGTTATAGTCAGCAGTAATTACCGTATATCAACAAATCATAGGTTTGTCTGCCATGAAAACCTTGTCAAACCATACGTGCATAGACATTCAAATGGAAGCAGACGGTGTTTAAGACTGGGGACATGGAATGTGAGATCCATACGAAATAAAATTGAGGATGTTGACAGTGTCTTTAAGGAACTGAAGTTGGGTGTACTATGTGTAACAGAAACTTGGCATGAGGACAGTGAAGACATTGTCGTTAAAAAACTCAGATCTGTTGGCTATAATGTCATGGATGAGGCAAGGCCTGTGAATAGTGATGTGGATCGAAATAATACAACATGGCATAACTATGGTGGTATTATAATTATTTCAAGAAGAGACATTCGTCTTTCAAAATTAAGGATTAATAGTTTTTTTCACTTTGAATGTATGGCTTGTAGAATTGCCTGTGGTGAACAACAACTTATCTTGGTTTCTGTCTATAGACCTGGATCTAAGCAGATTGTGAATGGATTTTATGAGGAATTCAGATCTCTGTTGGAAACCTTTGCAACACATTCTGTAAAAGTTATTATGACTGGGGATTTAAATATAAGATTTGATCGTGACTCCGATAGACATGCAAATGCTGTTACTACTATTCTGAACGACTTCGATTTCTGTCAGTGGGTGAGTGGCTCTACACACAATTGTGGTGGAACGTTAGATGTCCTGATTTCACAGGAAATGCTGCGACCTGTGATTCATGATGCTGGTCTCTCAGATCATAGACTGGTATACGCCAGCATCGACTTTGTTGTAGGGGAGAGATGGGACCATTGGGCAGTAGGGAGGATCGGGCACCCCATATTATCAAAAAAGTTATGGCAATTACGGCAATTTTTCCGCAAGTTATCATTAATTTATTCACTAGCAACACCAACAAACGTCAAATCAACTATCAGTTGTGTCAAACGAAAACGTTACAAGTCGTTGCATGTTTTTGCATTGAAAAAGTAATTTTTTTACAAATTTTCGGTACATTTTTTTCGAACAATCCTATTTAGAGGTATGTGTTTTAATAATATAATATGAATAATTGATTATTTAAGTTCCTTATTCTAAATAAAATGTATTAGTAATTCCTAACCTAAAAAAATAATAAGGATTTATGTAAAATGATGGGTGATAGGGAGCATTGGGCACTGTATAAAGAGGGAGGATTGGGCATGCCCAAAGCTCCCTATTATATAGGTATTAATGTTTTTTTTTAGAAAATGCATTTTAAATATAAAAAAATGGGGAAAAGACAAGAGATACCGAAAACTGTCATTGATAGAGCTATAAACGAAGTAAAAAATGGAGCTAAAATTAAACCAAATGCCTTAAAATATAATTTTAAGGCATTTGGTTTAATTTTAGCTCCAAAACTGGTTTCAATAGCTATTCCACAAGCATTTAAATCACAAAACATTATAAGCGGATTTGAGAAATCAGGAATATGGCCGTTAAATACCAACATATTTTCAGATGATGATTTTTTATGTTCAGCTGTAACAGATCGGCCTCTTTGTGATGAAAGAAGCATTCCACCAAATACATCAGTTTTATCTGCTGTGGAAAATGTATCAATGAATATATCGGAAGTGGAAAATATCGATAAAAATGTCTCAATTTCAATACCTCAGGCTTTAACACCTGAATTTGTAAGACCATTTCCGAAAGCTAGACCTAGAAAAAATAATAGAAAACCACGAAAAAGAGGAAAAACCAGAATTTTAACCGACACGCCAGAAAAAGATAAAATTGAAAAGGATTACGCAGAAAAAAATATAAAATTAAAAAATTAAGCCCTTAAGAAGAATGTTACTGGCAAAAATGGAGAAAAAAAAGGAACACAAACTAAGAAAATGGAAAACATCACTCGCAACCTAAACCTGGAACCTATTCCGAGCACAAGTAGCGCATTTTTTAGTAAAAAAAATAATATTATCAGTGATGTAACCTTTGTAAACTGCAAAAAATGTAACAAACTCGAAATCAAAGAAAATTTGTTGAAATGTATCTATTGTATCCAAGTGTCATAGGAATAATATTGATTCATATAGCAGTGATGAAGACAACCTTTATATTTGTGAGAACTGCTACCGATTAAATGATGATTCTGAGAGCGTTAATTCAGATGAGTTATTTGCATTAGTTAATGATAGAAATAACAATAAAGACCAATTTTGAATAAAATATTTCTCGTACCTACTGAAAAATAATTTATAATTCATCTTTTATTACTTTCTTTTTTTCAATTTTCTAGATATAAACATTTTCTCGATACTTTACACATTTTTACTTTCTATACATTTTATTATTCATAAATATATGTTTATCTCCTCAATGTTTGTGTGTTTATTACATTCCTTAATATTTCCATTTCAAATTTGTACAAATTTTATAAATATGTTGCTTTAAAGAAGGTTTATTGAGTGCAATGCCCAAACCTCCCAATGCAGTGCCCAAACCACCCCACCATAGGGAGGTTTGGGCACTTTTGAATAGTCTTAGAAAAATGATAATAACTTTTGTATAAAACAAGATTTTTATATATTGTCTCAATATACATAGAGGTAAATATTGGGACTAATGGTCTTAAGAGAGAGATATAAGTTTTTCTCGAAAGAACAAATTCTGGAATAGAAAATACAAAAAGGTGCCCAATGGTCCCAACCCTCCCCTACCTCCGTTACAATATTTAAGTAAACAGTCAAGAATGTGGAGAAACTTTGATCTGAGTGCTTTTACGGGGGATCTACTTGAGTCGCAACTCTGCACTGACCTATCGGATCTCGGTGCTGATCCTGAAGAGCTGGTGAACATATATAATAAAGTACTAACTGAGCTCATTGATAAGCATGCTCCATTGCGAAATCAGAGAAGGAGAATTAGAAAATCGGATGGGTGGTTTGATGAGGACTGTAGAGATCTGAAGAAGGAAATGAGAAGATGTGAGCGAGTCTTCAGAGGGGGTGGTGTGGATGTGGATCGTGAGGTGTGGATAAATGCTCAGAATGCTTATAGGGCAATGGTAAAGTCAAAACGAGAAAGCTATTGGAGGGAGCTGGTCCATGTTTCAAGGGATTCTAAGACACTGTGGCATGTACTAAACTCCATCTGTGAAAGAAAGTGCTCTGATGTTGACTCAACTCTGTCTGCCGAGGATCTCGCGAACTACTTCCAGTCTAAGGTTGATTCAATACGTCAAAGAGTAAATGTAGACTGTCAGAGTGGGTACATCAAGAGCCCTGCTCGTGTAAATGTGTCTTTGAGTAGTTTTACTTTGACATCGGAAACTGAAATAAACAATATTATTGACAAAATGAAAAATAAACAGTGTATTCTGGACCCTATTCCAACATGGTTGCTCAAAAAGTGTAAGACATATCTTTTAAATTTCTTTGTGGTTCTTGTGAATTCTATAATAACAGCCTGTGAGGTACCATGTACTTTGAAATCCGCTCACGTTACACCTATCCTAAAAAAACAAAATGTAAGTCCTGATGACATGTCAAATTACAGACCAATCTCCAATCTGCCTCTCTTGGCCAAGCTGGTTGAGAAAGTGGTTGCTAGTAGATTGTGCGACTTCTTGGATGACAATAATATGTGGCCTGCGAGGCAATCGGCATATAGAAAACATCATTCAACTGAGACTAGCTTGGCAAAGTTGTTGTCAGACATTATTGGACATAATGAAGAGGGAAAAATAACATTGCTATTTCTGTTGGACATGAGTGCGGCCTTCGATACAGTTGACCACGAACTTTTGGTGCAGAAATTAAATGCTGACTTTGGTGTGTGTGGGGCTGCACTAGACTGGTTCACTTCATATCTCTCGGGAAGAAAGCAAACGGTGTACTTCAATGATGTCCAGGCAGCAGAGAGGCCATTGTCAACCGGAATTCCGCAAGGTTCAATATTGGGGCCTCTCCTCTTCATTCTATATTCGGCTGGAATCCAGACTATTGTTGAATCCTTCGGCTTGAAGCTCAGCGCATATGCTGATGATGTGCAGATTTATGCTGCGGAGGAAATGACAAAAATTGAAAGTCTGAAACAAACTTTTCTGCAATGCATAGAGGCAGTTTTCTGTTGGCTGTCGACAAATAAACTTTGTCTAAATGCTGAAAAAACGGAATTCCTGTGGCTGGCATCTAGAGGGAGACAGCATCTGCTGCCGAAGGATAACATTGTGATCTTAGGAAGTACTATAACGCCGACAACATCCGTCAGGCTTCTGGGGATCACCATTGACAGCAGCTTGTCCATGGAACGTCACATTGGTAGTGTTGTCAGCTCCTGCTACTATTGCCTCAGGCAGATCAAGTTGGTCAGAAGATCTCTTACCCGTGATGCCATTAAGACACTAATATCTGCGTTGGTGTTATCCAGGCTTGACTATTGCAATGTTGTGTTTAGTGGTTTACCAAAGGTGCAGACAAATAGGCTACATTCAGTTTTAAAATCCTCAGCCCGTGTTGTATATGGAGCAGATAGGTATGATAGCATCACACCTCTTTTAAAAGAACTGCACTGGCTGCCTATAGAAGCCAGAATTCAGTATAAAGTGTGTGCTTTTGTATATAAGGCTCTAAATGACATGGCCCCCACATACATTAGTGATTTGTGCACTTTGAGAAGTTTGGGAGAGAGGCGGCGTGCCCTGAGGTCAGCGCAGAGTGCGGCGCATGAGCTGGAGGTTCCACAGAGAGCACGTTTAACGGGTTACGGTGACCGCGCTTTTTCTGTTTCTGCCCCTAATCTGTGGAACAGACTGCCTCTGGGGCTCAGGTGTGCTGCCGACTTCCAGGCTTTTAAGAGGGACCTCAAGACCTACTTTTTCAAACTTTTTTATGAACTGTGACTGTTGTGTATATTGCATTATTTTATTTTTATTTCTGACGCGGATACATATTATTATGTATCTGAGATTATGTGTTATAAGGATTTTGTATTTAAATTTGAACTCTTGACACAGACAACATTGTTGAAGATAGTACATTATCATGTACAGCGTCCTCGAGGTGCTATGGCACGAAGATGGCGCTATAAATACTCTCCGTTATTAAAAATAGATAAGTAATGTGTCATAAATATAAAAAATAAGATATCAAATCCGTATGCATCTATATTACCATTTCTTAAACGTGAACAAATCTTAACAATAAAAAACTTTGTTGAATAAAAAACATTGAACTAAAAGGAATATTTGAACCAAATTTTATCTAGCTAAATTATTTTATAATCAAGTAAAAATAATAATGAAAACAGTTTTGATACTTCATACAAGTTCAATAGAGATTATGAATATCATTGGTGGTTGTTATCTTAGTAAATAGTTTGCTATCATAGTAATAGTTAGTACCCAATATGCAAATGTCATTAGATAATATGATTTGGTCAAAACCTATATTAGGGAATAGGTATGTACTCACCATACAACTAGGAGAATATCTCAAGATATCATCACTTATACAAACAGATGGTTTACTCTTAACGCCATCTTGTATAGAATATCATCTTATACTTATCTTAGAAACAATTTATTGACTTTGTTAAAAATAATATATTATGCTCCCTAATTACAAAATTGCGAAGTTTTGTACAAAAAAGGATAGTTTAACGATTTTAACGAAGACCTTTAGTCTGATTATTAATTAACTCTTGACCCAGATGTAGAGAGAAAATGCAGAATTGAGGCAGCAAGAGCATTTAATAAAATGAAACCACTCTTCTGCAATGATAGCATGAATTTAAAACTCCGCCAAAGAATGATCAAATGCTACGTGTGGTCTGTTTTATTGTACGGATGTGAAACATGGACCTTAAAGGTCAACTCAATGAAAAGATTGGAAGCATTTGAAATGTGGCTCCATCGCAGAATGCTCAGAATTCCCTGGACAGACATGGTAACCAATACTGAAGTCCTGAGACGAGCTAGAGCTGCCAGGGAGCTGTCGTCAACTATCAAGGTTCGGAAGGTTTCACATCTGGGTCATGTGTTGCGTGGGAAGAAATACCACCTTCTCCAATTGATATTGAAGGGGAAAATTGAGGGACGCCGAGGACCCGGTAGGAGACAGATGTCCTGGCTGCGAAACATAAGGGAGTGGACCGGAATCCGAAGTGTGGAGGAGCTGTTCCGAGCGGCGCAGGACAGAGTCAGGTTCGCTGAGGTGATCGCCAACGTTGGGGGGACCCGACAGGGCACTTAAAGAAGAAGATTAAGTTAGTGCAGACCGCAGTTTATTTTCATGAATAAATAAAATTTGTCATTTCTAAGATATGAGAATATGAATTTGGGAAAACATGTTGTGCTTCGACTCAAGATGGTAAGAAAAGGATGTTTGAAGACCCCGGGCTAGATGGTTGGATTACTGCTAGAAGTACAAAAGTGAGTGCAGCAACTCCTGTACATATGGAAGTAAAAATTGTAATGGAAATCTATGATGAACCCAAAATGTCTGAAGAAGAAGATACTACATGGATTAAGACTGCGTCAAGAGTTACTTTTCAGCTAACTATGACATACAGAGCATACGATGCATATAACCTGCTTTATACAGAAATATGTATCTGCCTAAATCTAGTTACATACTCGTACATATGTAGGATCGATGCTAAATAATCCAGGCTTAGTTTAAAATTAAACCCAGTAGTAGAAGGTACGTAGATAGTATTCGACCAAAATCTGTGCACGGTATTCAACATTCCTGTTCATCTCGTACTGTTATTATAGATATATTGTCTCTATTAGTATTATCAATGGTAATTGCAACCTGATACCAAACCGTTTCATAATGAATTGAATGTATGAACATACATAATATTATTACTATGTAAGAACAGCGACGGTTCATTCTTAAAAATATTAAAATAACGCTATTCCTTTGTAAGTTCAATTTGAACGTGTATTTTTTATCTTATTCTGATAAAAAAATCTTTACTTACTTCTATTTCTATATTTCTATATATATTTCTATAAAACGTATTTCTATATAAAATGTCTCGTAGGTATTCGGTTAACAGTGAAAAATAAATAAATAAATAAAACAGTACTTATAGAAGATGAGCTCTTTACCTCATGATTACCTGATGATCTCATGATTTGCGGCACATCTTAAAAAATTGTCTAGTTATTATTATTATTGTAATTTATTACAACTTAACGAACGTATGACAAAATTGAAAACTAAAGTTTGTTGTGTACAAAAAGCACGTTTGGAAAAAATAAAAACATAAAAAAATAAAGATGAGAATCGTAAAAATTTATAAATGTTTTTTTTTATAATTCCGCCGCCTCCGCAACCCCAGTTATCCACCCCACCAGCCACCTCTGTTTGAGAGATGCAAGAGATATTCAGTACTGGGTATAAAGATTATTCTTTGCTATGAATTATTGGTAGATATCTATTATAAATACTCGTCTTATTGAATAAATAGAAATTTGGGTCAATGTGAATTATTCGACGTTCAAATAATATTGATTACAAACAATACATAATTACACAAACAAATGCAGATTTTGATTCATATTGATATTTGTTCAAAAGGAATATCAGAGGCATATCTGAGGGATTCACCTGCAAATCTTCATCGATTCATTTTTGTGTTTTTTTTTTAAATCATGATTGTAAGAATATTATTATTTTCACTGGCTTCACTTTATTGTAATCAATGCCTACAGTAAATAACCGTTTCTATCTCCGAATAAATCAGTTCTAAAATACTGATTTAGAATAAAAAAACGGTTCAATTTGATGTAAAAATGAGCTGTTTTCTCTGTTTCAACGTTCTTGCACCGACAAGGATTTGCAGGTTAACCCATCATTTGAGAAATAATAGTTTTTAACAAATCTATTTTTTTGCATGTTTAAAAATTAAACATGATTGAGTTGAAATATAATATTAAGGATGATATAATTACGATATTTTTATACACTCATTTATATCTTTACGGCTAATCCTATAAGAGGGGTAGACTACATGCATACATAACATGCAGATTGCTTTAGTCAGACAGTCACTAGCATCAGAAGCAAATTAAAAACTGAACTCTTCACTGGCGCCTTTGAGACGGTCTAGGGACTGTTAAACGGCGTCAAAAATAAAATAAAATCATCCAAAATCATCATCATAACACAATATGACATTCAGGGTGGATGGCATATTTCATAATTGAACCGATGATGTCGTATTTCCCTGATCATTCGCAAACGATTGGATGTCACATATCTTATAAATAATGTCTTTTAGAAGGACTTTCACTTACTGGGCATTCATAAATTAACAGAAAGTTTTTATTTCTTTTTGGAGTATGTTTGTTTGTAGAAATGTGTTAACATTTTTGTCACATGTATTAACTTTAATTATTAACTGTGTTTCCATGTAATAAAAATTAAAAAAAAACGATGCATAACTATGTTGTTAGCTTATATAGGAATGAATTATTGAATAAGAAAATAAATATATAAATTGTAGTTAATTTTAAGATGACTATAAGTTGCTGATTACATTTGCATTTTAATATTTCTAAAAATGATACATAAAAAGAAAAGAGTGGAAACCTATAGTAATCTAGAATCTCTACAAATTACTATAAAGACTAACTTGAAATTGAAAAGAATGCAAACACATCCTAAAACATTATTTTTTTAATTATACCTACACCAAATGGAAGTATTCTACAACCATATTTGCATAAAAGAATTGAAATATTTACACATTTGTATCCATATGTACCTGATATTTATGTAACAATATCATTTCTTATTGATGTTTCTATATGCGATGTTAAAACATTAATAAATTTGATAGAAGTACATACAAATGGTAGTTAACATAATTTAACAAAATGCAACATAATTACATCGAATAATGATTATATTATTAAAAAAAATAATTGTGATTATTGCGATTAAAATTAGATTATAAAACTACTTCGAAAATTTTCGTCAAACAAAATAATAATTTAAAATACATTGAACGAATAATAATGCATTACCTTTTATCAAATTGAATAATTCAATATGCTTAATTAACTTTATGAAAAAATTATATTAAAATGCTACATGCTGTCATATTAATAACTTTGCACAATTACTACCTAAATATAATTTGAAAATCATTATGGCTGCAGATTAAAATAAAAACGTTACTTGGTAATATTTTTATAATGTGTATTTAAAAATGTATGAATCAATTAAATTTTTGTATGATATGTATATCTCTTTAACACTGTATGATATGCGTACACGAGGATTTTTCAGCATATCATTTTTTATTCCAAGTATTTGGTCTTGTAGTTTAGAATATTGTTTACCTTAAAATCAACGGTATATTACATTGAGAGCTACGCAGTTTATTTCATTAATGCATCTGCAAGTCCCATTTTATGAAATTTTTATTTTTGCTACAATTACTATACCATCACGACATACCCCATAAATGATATAACCAGCGGTTTAACTACAAGTAATAAACACGCAGATAATCCTCTACATTATATTTTCAAACTCTTAATATTATTTGAAATAATCTTATAAAATAATATGTTGAATATTCTGAAGTTATATAATATGATGAAATATTTTTGTATTTATTGTTTAAGAGCAATCTCTTCTGGTTTTATTCTGAAAAATTTATATATATTTATTGAAATAAATAAAATAATTGAATTAACTATACAAAAATATATTTAAAAAGGTATACATTCTAAAAGCATATATGATAAATAAACAAGTTGTAAAGTAATATGATATAATGAAATATTTTTGTATCTATTGTTCAAGCAAAGAGCAATCTCTTCTGGTTTCAGCCTGAAAGGTTTTTATGTATTTACTGAAATAAATTATATAAATTGATCATACATTTTTTTTTAAAATTTGCATAGTTAAAGCTTTTATCATAAATGAACGAGTTATCTAGTAAAAAGATAGTCGTGTATCATTGAGAGTAAACAATATTTAACAGGAAAAAATTAATATAAAAACTAAAAAAGCAACGCGGCGGAGGCTATATCTCATGTCAGTTTCCAATTTGTCACAAAATAACATCTACCATTTCTATAATATCAATATCTACACGTTATGTATGTATATAGACACACAAACGTATCGGCAAATGAATTCGTTAACGTTCATAAAGTACCTACCTATATTTGAATTTGACAGATTATATTTTGCATACATTTCTATATCATACAGATCCCTGTTCAGGTTTTCTCTATATAAGTGTATACACAAGGTGAAAATCGCAGTTTTCAGTAAACGAAATTTTTCAAATATATTTATTTTTTTAAAATAATAAATGGTATGGGCTTTCAAATAATATAACAAATAACAAACCAAAACAAAGATTGATCTTTCCATTCTATTAAAAATAATACGAAGTATGGGTAGGTACCATGCCTCATCGCTGACTTTTAGATGTTAATTATTTTGTACGTGAGGTTGTTCGAATTTTTTCCTTTTACTGGATACCTACTTTAAAACTTACAGGAAAAGTGAACGCCCTATTTTTTACCGGAAACTCCCCAGGGTATTTATCTTCGACTACTACAACTACAATATCACAAGTGGGGTAGCCACTAGACCAGTCGCATTTAATAAACAAGCAGCTGTTCTTCCGTGCCAACAAAAAAATAAGACAAATGGGTGGCAAACCTCATCGTTGAATAAATTTATGTAAAATGTAACGGGTTAAATAAACAACTTTTAATTAAATGATCTAGGGTTTGTGTGTTCACATAGCGAAAAGACATTTTTAACACAATATTATTTAATATTAACACAAAACACTGTAAACTTTTCACTATTAGGTATTAGTAGCGTTTAATTATGCGTTGTATTTATACAATTAAAAAATATTACAATTTCATTGCATAAAGTTACACTCGAAAACCAATAAACATATAAAAAATATGGGCATGTTTTTAAATGTACCTATATTGTATTTGCTTTCAAAATTGCAGTTTTGAATATTTCGTATACTATCTCTGATTGATATTACCTACATACGGCATGATATTAAATTTTAAAATCAAACATCAATTTCATTATTTGCTCTGGAACACGTTGAATGCTTGTTTGCCTTTTTGCCTCTCCCAGACGCTTTTAATTGACTTAAAAACTCAAAATACCTGAATTATAATACAAAAAATTATTCGAAAATGGTATCATAAAAATATTGATGAATATTGAACAAAAACATGTCACTTTGACTGTCATAAAAATAAAAATAATTTGTTTTTTGAACAATTTTAATACGTCATGAAGAATTGCCTGTATGAATGTCATTAAATTTTTATGAACATTTTTAAAATAAAAACAATATACACTTTTAAATACAATCAACTTTCAACGCTCTTACCTGGGGGCACCGAGCAGATTCTTGACTCATCTATTCAAAGCGTCTCTATGCTAATGGGACATTTTTCCTGAAAGATAGACGTAGGTACTATATACTATGAGAGAAGGTCATTTAGGTCGTTGGAAACTTTGTTGAGTAAAAAACAATGCCACTTTTTTGGTTTGGCTATTACTGGACATTCTCAAAAATTGACGACCCTGACAGGACAATCACCTCTCTTGTAATACAGATCATGCCAAATATTTGTTTTTTTTAGTACTATTCTTAAAATATTACTTCAAGATACTATGAACACATACTACAGCTATAAGCTTACAATTAAGTTGTCATAGATACTTAAGTTATGCACGGTCTATGATTATTGTATTTTGCAATAAGAGGACTCTGTGCAAATGTTAAATAATTGAATATTCCTCAATATTGAGTATTATCTTCAAATTATTAAGAAACGATGAGGACGAACGAGTTGTCGTCTGGTAATCCACACCCAACAACAGAGAGAGACAGTACAGTATCAAGAGAAGGCAAAGTTTCTTAGGTTAATCTCTGGTTACTGCTACCGAGTTTCTTCAACAACAACTTCAAGTGTTTGGGGATAGTTGGGTAAGTAGTAAATAGTTATGGTGTTGTGAGCTCCCCACTAAGATATAGTTACCTACCGCCTCTGCTATTCACTAAGAAATATCCAATACTATCTTCTTTACAGTGGCGTGTATTTTACAAAAACCAAGTAGCAGGGTTTTACCTGAGATTATCAAGCTTAAAAATAGCAAAATAACGTGCAGTTAACAATCTGATCATTTTAAATTTCATATGTACATCATATAAAATATAAATTATATAGAGCTGAGCAACAGCATAAATTGTTTCTCCTCGCAAATTGTTTCTTACGAGGCTTGTTTTTTTCTCAACCGATTTTTATTCAATCATTGCTCTCTTTCTACACCTACAAAGGTCCTGGGTTCCATTCTTAGTACGTGCAGTTTACTGGACCTAGTCATTAGTATTATTACGCTATTTCACTCTATAACATTAAGATGTAAATGGTCTCTTGTACGTATATTTGAGAATTGCACATACTAAAAAAACTGACCATACCATCAGGCATTGTCACACCAATGTAGTAAGTCGCTAAATTTGAATGGTCGCTTTACCAATTTTTCTACTGAATTTTTAGTCTATGCAATATAAGTTGATGCTATAGCATAATTTTTTAGGTAAAATGGAACAATATTTTAAATGTTTTTTTCTAGCATGCTTTATAATTATTCAATTACTTTTTTACTGCAGATGGGTCTACCCAGTATCAAAATCCTAGTCACACCACTGCTACCCATGTACCCATTGGAGTGCAATGGACAAGACTGTATTTTGGCGTTATTATTATTGTCATTATACAAACTTTAACAAGTTTAGTGTCGTCTGGTTACAGACCCTAAACACACAATCATACTGCGGGGAAAGAAATATGTTTGGTTGGTTTCACTGCACACTGCCAACCAAATATCCAAAGAACTAAAAGGTTATATCGATTTACTGAATACTGATCCAAAAGTTTTGTTAATAAAGTTTTAGTTTACATTAACATACAGTGCAAAATCACTTTCATTTTATTTTTTTCCTTCTACGTTCCTCTCTGCAATACTGAATAGAAAATAACCTATACCTCCATTCAAAACAATTCTGCAGTACTGTGTGAACTCAAACACAATTATTTTTTAACAAAATATTATTATGCACATCAAATACATATATACATGCATTAAACATAATCATACATTTTTTTGAAATTTATTCTCTTCCTTTTTTTCTTCTAACGATCTGATTTCATTTATAAAAGTAATATTATAATGTTTTCATCATGATTATCAAGGCCATCAGGAACCTCGTAGGCGAAAAAACAATGCCATTTTTGGCTGGTTATCAAAACAATATTTGATTAATTTTCTCCTATTAAGGTTGTGAGACATGGACCATCAGCAAGAGTGAAAGCGGACGGTTGGCGGCCTTTGAGATGTGGTGCTACAGACGCATGCTTAAGATCCATTGGTCGGAGCACGTCGAAAACGAAGAAGTCTTAACCAGGGTAGGCGAAAAAAGGCAACTCCTTAAGAGAATCAGCCAACAACGAGCTAACTGGATTGGCCACAACATCAGGCACCCAGGACTACTCATCGCCATCGCGGAGGGTAAGACCGAGGGAACAAATGGCAGAGGCCGACCAAGAGACGCATATATGGACCAACTGAAGAGGGACATGAACTGTGGCTCATACGTAGAGCTTAAAAGACTGGCTGAGAATAGGGAGGAATGGAGAAGAAAAACCAAACTCGTTGCAGACCAATCCAATGGATTGTAACTAAATATATATATATATTAAGGTGTATTGTATTAAATTTAATGACGTAATAAATATACTTATAATGAATTTTCAATAATGTATTAAAAAAAACACTTAAATGTTTGTAAAACATAAAATAAAAAAAAGCTTTTAAAGTAATAAACTAGACAAAAATATAACCAGTTTAATGTTTATTTTGCAGCAACTAAAAGTTTATATCGCGTAATAACAAAACAGTATTCCAAAAACAACCTGTACAAACGGTAATAGACATTTCCATTCCCATATTTCTACATCTAAGCGAAAATACTACATGTCTTCTTCCGATCATTTAATTAAAATGAAACAATCGCCCGCATTCGAGTGATTATTCTTTACTATGTCTTGAGACCTAATTTTTCAGTAGAACCGTCTAAATTTCTTTTCTCAATCATTCTCAGTATGTGGTGCTCGTTGCTGGAATAATCTCCCTTCTTCTCATAGAATATCTCAATCTTTTAATACGCCGTCAAGAAGTATTTATTGTCTTCTAACTCAGCATCCGTCCCCTAACCCCTTCCCGATCCCTTTGGAGTGTTAGGTGTGTGAATTGTAGTTTTTTTCATTTTTTTTTCAAACTAATTTGTGTGGCTATTTTTTATAATGTTTGTGTTTTTGTTATTATTATTTCTATTTCTGTTTAGTGTTAATGTGACGTGGTTAGATGGAAGAAATCACTATATAGTGATAATCTCGCCACTGCACATCATCACATTTTTTCTTGTGTATATTGCTTTATTTTATTTGTTATATGAATGATGATGTGCAAGAAGAATAAAATAAATAAATAAATAAATAAATTTGTTTATTACATATAACATAATATACTATAACATAAAATAACCACCAAAAATAAATTTAGGTGTTTGCTATTAACTATGGTACGTTCGTCTGGTCTTTAATTTACAAGAGTGGCCAGCATTTCAGAATAGCCACCATAACGCTTCTAGTGTGGACAAAAAAAATTAGGGTAGAATTTTTATAAATAGAAGATCCAATACTAAATAGGGAAATTTCCGGGCGGTCTGTGGTTCTCCTTCAATAATACTTTCAACTATATCTCTCACTTTTAAAGTGATGTAAGTTTTAAATGGTTTTTCTTTGTATTTACAAAAAAAAAACTTATCTTTAGACATCATCCGTTTCCAACATACACATGTGGGTGAATATGCTGTCAAAAAGAACATAACGAGACATACAGTTAACTTAATAAAATTATTATTTTAAGTCACTTTGTCTAAAATTCGACAAAGCGTAGTTTCTCTCTGACATTATACAGCACAAAGAAATAAACAGAATATAATTATTATATAAACAGATTTAGTCTCAATTAAAAATAATTAACTTTTATTCTAATGCAGACATTGTGTTGTTTAGTCTAACGAAATAATATTATAATTTTTGTTTTTGAAATTTATTCGGGTCTTGCGATGGAAACCCTAATTAGTGTTGTTATCTACTTCTCTCATAATATTATAATTGTTATAATACACAAAAAGCTTGCCGTGGAAATAAAAGATATAAAATACAAGTTTCTATGCACGTTTATTGTAGGCTTAAATTTCGTGTCACTTTTGTCATATATTTATAAAATTAAACTATGAAATTTGTTCCTCTCTTACTGCATTTATTTTAGTCAACAACTTTATTTAGCGATGAAATTAAAAAAATAAAGATATTTTTTTTTTTAAAAGATATAGGTATCTGGGTTTTTGTTATAAACCCAAATACAACCTTATACACCTTTCACAGTAAGCTAAAAGCTTGTGTCGTAAAAGAGGAGTTTGCCGGCGCCTGGGATCGAGCCCCGGACCCCTTGTTCACAAGGCCGAGACTCTACCTCCAGGCTACCGACGAACTCGATTATTATTTTTTTTTTATTTTTTTATTTAACAATTTAAAAGATTAATAAAAATGTGTTTTATTCAGCGACATCAATTTACTATAGCCGTCTTTAATAAAACGAAGGATGCCCCCCTCAGTTATTAAAACTATTATTGAATAAAAATATGAGTTTTTTATGGATCTTGGATCATGGATGTAATCAAGAAGTCAGAAAAAATGTTGGAAGATATCATTGATTAAACTCCCATATTAATTAAATTTAGTGATTAAGGACCGTGAAATTTCTACAAGAATTTCAAATATTTGTTTTATGGTCAATACAGAAGAATCATAACTACAAAATACAGTAAAGTACCTAACATTATAAATTATGGTTTTTGAAAAAATATTTAAATTCCATCCCATGACAGCATCTATCACAAGTGGGGATGCCAGCAGACCAATAAAAAAAGCCATTCAAGATGGGTGACTGAATCACTGAACTGATGATTTTAAATTAATTAATTATTTTTTATTATTTATTTATATCTCAAATAGGGAAACAGTTAAATAATGATGACATAATTATTATACAAATGTATAAGTGGACCAGCAAATTTTTACCAGTGTGCTAATCATAAACATTATTGAAACGAATTCTGCCTTTTACAAGTGGTATTTTATGTTTATGACTAAATTATTTTAAAAAAGTCCACAATTTTTTTTTTATTCAAACATTTAACAAAATATTTTGACATAATATAATATATATGTAAGAAAAACATACATAATATTTGAAACAAGTGTGAAACACGAAATTCAACATTACCAAACATAAGTTGTCAGTACAAAGCGAGACTAATTGGTTGAGTTGGTTGATGCGAGTAATTCTGCCGATTACATAACGAATGAATGAGGAAAGAGATGATACAAAAGTAAAAGAGATATTTATTCGAAGTAGGTATGTAGTTGAAAAGCAAAAGAAAATTAAGAAAATTGGAAGAAGTTGAGTGAGAGACGAGATTAGTGAATATGTGACAGAGAACATAATATACAAGTAGAGCTTGATTACGATGCTGTATGGAACGAAATAATAGGTAAGTTTGTATCTTACTGAAGAATTTGTCCGTATTTCAGAAAACGGCTTATACTATATCATTTATATGGATAAATTAATTTTGAGAAAATATCTGTCAATATTTAATTATTGTTCATCATATTTATAATCATATTTATATTTATAATTTCAGATAGAGGGAAGACGGGGAGTTGGCAGAAAGCAGATGTCCTGGCTGCGCAACATTAGGGAGTGGAACGGAATCCGGACAGTGGATGACCTGTTCAGAGCAGCATAGGACAGGGAGGTTTTCGCCGGAGTGATCGCCAACGTCGGGGGGACCTGACATGGCACAAAAAGAATAAGATATTTATAATAAAATAATACATACTGTATTTTCGGTTCATTAAATGAACATGTATTTATTTCTTCCTGAATCTGTTTTAGACCATCCACTTTATATGTGTGTTAACAGGATTGAAATGCCATTCACTTATATTTTAAAGTCCATTATTTCCGCCGACGGTTCTTGGTGAGAGTTCATGTTAAGTTATTTTAAATATTAAAATACTTATTTAGTACTTTCACTGTGACATTACTGGTCGCGAGCTGGCTTTCAAGTGTTTCCGCTCTCATCATCAGGCTAGTCTTATGAAGTCACATTGGAAGTACTAAATAAGAGTTTTATTCTAAATGATTTCGCTTAAACTTTAAATTTTCAATGGGAAGTTTTAACTTTAGGCTAGGGCTCGGTAATTTAGATGAAAAACCATTAAATTAATGTGATGAAAAAACTTTCTTAGACTTTCACTATATGAATTAAAATTTTAAGTACCGCAACTAATGATAAAAGGTAAGATCTAGAGTAGACGTGGAGTAGGCAAAGACATACGTCACGGTTGCGTAAAATTCTAAATTGGACCGGAATCGACCTGTGGATGAGTTGTTCCTGATTGCGCAAGCTGGAAAGGTATTTTCATAGTGATTTCCAATGTCTTTGAGGACTTGCTGCTATGGCACTAATTGTAGACGAAGAATTGTCAACGTTTATCAAAATAACACCTTTTTATGATTAAAATCAAAATAATAAAGATCAACTTTGTGTATGTCTGCATACACAAAGTTCTTATTATTATTTTTAATTTGCTTTTTTTTCTTATCTAATCGATTTATTCTACTATTTTTTGTTGCTTTATCATATTTCATCTTTTATTCTTTTTATCATAATTCATCTTTTATTTTTTACTTTTTTAGAATGGTTTGGAGCCACTTTTATTTTATTTTTTTGTAAAAATCATTGTCTTTTTTTGGGTAACTTCTTTTGTTGTCGTTTTGTCATTCTTCTTTTGTATTTTAGTATTTGGTTTTTTATTATTACTTTAACTTTTTTTTAACTTTCTTTTAGCTATGTAAACACATTCGAATACAAATGTGCAATCTGTAAATGGGTTAATATGTTTGTATATTGTAAAATATTATATTTGTATAAAACCTGTAGATGTGCCAATAAAAAAAAAAAAATCAATGTGCTAATGAAAAATGAAAAGGCCTACATCCAACAGTAAATAAAAACAGGTTGAGAAGGAGTTATGTATATATGTACATTAATAAACTTAACCTACATCGTACTGACTGTTTATACCTACCTACACCTTACTATGTATTTGTACATAAGTATATTTCATAAACCTATATAATAGTATAATTTCTATGTTGTACTGAAAGCTACTGTTGCCAAATACAATAATTGGATAAACTTGTCCAGCTATAAATCCATACAAAGACAACCAAAGCGGGTCACAACAATGATGAGGACATCGGGATTATATTGTATTAGTAGATATTTATGTATGTACAACTAAATAAATAAATAATAGTAATATCAATAAAAGATTGATACTGGCCGGGAGAAATAAAATAAAATAAAAACATTTCTCTTTGTATGATATTTTACCCATGACAAAATGGGTTAGTAAGGAAAACAATATTCAATGAAATATCTATTTCGATTTCATATTAAGTAAAATGGATTAAACCCTTCCAAATCTTCTTTTATCAATTCATAACAATTTTTTTTGCATATGCGTAAAGGAAATTAGCTTCATTCATATAAAACGATTATGTGTCGATTTAGTTAAATCAACACTTCTAAAAAAAGTTGCCATAAAAATAGTGTTAAAAGAAACCCCAATCTATAGAATATGGAAGAAAAATTAAAATATACCTATAGGTACTTGTCAACGCACGAAATCTGTTTCCAAAATGATGATACCTTATATTTTTAGTATGTTCCTCATACTTATTATTAAGGAAATATCACTGTTGGATCAAAAGTAGTAGGTATAAAATATACTTCATAATAAAGTTCTATATAAATAGGCATAAGAACTCTTAGTATAGGAACATTAAGTGTGTATATAGAAAAACGTTAAGTAAATATTATTAGGAAAAGCAAAGCAGGAAAAACATATTTTTTGTAGAGGGATAATGTTACATAGTACATTGGTAAGAGGAAGATATCGAGGGTGAATTATTATTGTAAGACACCAATGCGTGAATAGATAAATTCATTTTCTTCTTAACAGTGTGTATGTAATATTGCATTTGATTTATTCGCAATGTAGAGAAATAAATCATATTTCGCATCATTTTCGTAGCGTTATTATTAATGATACTAGCATTTAAAACTCGTCATTAAGTCATAATTAAATATATGAACTTTTGGAAGCTTGTTTCTGAAAAGTGGCGAATCTTAATGCTTAGTCTTCTTTTTTTTAAGGCAAGACACCCATATCAAGTGAATGATATGCTATCCGTAGACAAATAGATCTATAATGTTACATTGTATGTCAATATAGCCCAATATAGGCCACGATATTTCAATGCGCACTTTTCCAATATAATCTGTCCACATCTTAGTCAAAAAATAAGATTCATATAATTTTGTTCCAGTTACGTGGAAGATTTATGAGATTTCATATAGAGGGTACTATTTTTCAGGTTCATTGACAAATAAAGTTGCTCGTAGAGGATATATAAATTAACGAATGTATTTATCAACCATCGAACATAAATTATATTTGTGAGGGGATTGAACTGCATATAAAATCTAGCGAAGTCGTTTAGAGTTCAGCATTTTCAATAGCATATACGTAAATCATAAAGTCTTAAATTTTTTTATGACAAAAATAATTCTAGGGTTAGTTCATAATGAACGTATGTTGAAAATCCCAAAAGAAATCATAAATTTATTGATGAAACGAGAGAATTTATTACAGACAAGTGGTAATATGTAAGTAGTTCGCACCAACAAAATATTCCCTCGGGTGAAAACTCAAACGAATTTGGAGTCAACTATATTATATAGTGTTATTATGATATCAGTAAGTAATGAAACGGATTATGGTTTGGTAAGATACCTATAGGAAAGCAAATCTTTCATATATTTTTTGCTCAGTTTATTTATCAACTTTTAACATAGAATAATAGATCATGTAGCTAGAAACCCAGATGAGATGTGGATGAAAAGTTTCCTGCAATGGAGGTAAAAAAATCACATACAAAGCATGGAAAGACCACCAATGATACGAAGAGACGACTTGGTTGAATATATTGATTAATTTGGGATATGAGAACATAAAAAAATGAATGAGGCTTTGATAATATTGAGAATAGACACCTCATCCGTTCAACCAACAGATTTTGAATATTATCAGTCATGCAAGTGTATAAAATCCAGTAAAATGCGAAAACTTCGTTTAATATTTAATTAAGCCTGTGTCTAGGAGTAAATGGGAATAGGCTGAGAAGAAATATTCTCACGTCATAGAAGCGGACGAACAATCTTCGACACATCACACCCAAAGCTTTACCATCATATTGGAGAAACGTTTTGTTTGAATATATTAGCAAATAATGAATGCAAAGTGTTCAGAATCAAAAGACATGAAAATTAAAAAAGGAAGCCTTCGCCCAGGAGTGTATAGTAATAGAAAAAAAGAAGAATCCTTGAACACCAATATAAGACTATCCAAAACAAAATAAAATAGGAAAGTATATGATAGACTTTGGTTTAAATGAACACCATAAATAAAATTTATAAAGCGCATCAAGATAACATCGGCAGTGAAATTCATTCGATTGTGTCAAATTTCTCAAACACCCTACATTCATTCATTCGTTAATACTATCACTGCATTTTCCACAAATGGGGTGGTCTACGGACTTAGTCCATAAAATTTAACTTAATTTGATAGTAATAACCCTACATTAAAGTCAAGATAACCATGTGTTGTTGTGAATTCCTTTACTAGATACATTCTTAGTAGGTAGGTACCTAGTTCATATAAATAGGAATAGTATTGAGTTGCTGCAACATTGAATCAAGACGTTAATAAATCTTCTTAGTGTTAACTCCATAACGAGATGATATATGTATTATATCAACCAGAGTCGTGCAATAGCGATCAACGGAATAAGCAGTAAATAGACTTCCGTTAAAATTGAGATTAAATTTTAATCTAACCACAAATATCATTAACTGTATCATTTTTTTATCATTAAAAAAAGTGTTCCGAAAAATTATGTTTTTTTATTTTATTTAAATGAAACGGTAAATAAACGATAAATACAATCCTTTTTGTAAAGAAAATGATCCCTCAATAAGAGCTAGTGTCCAATACAAATACCCGGTTGTTCGTGCTGGGAACATTTCTTAATTTTTTTTCCTCTGGAATAAACTGTTACTTGTGTTATATTTTCACATTAAGTTTCCGAACATGACCAGCTGTGTAACGAATATTGATATCTGTAATTTTTTTTTAAACATCGGTTTAAAGTTTAACGAAATTAACTTGTTCGTTAACAAAGCTTGTTTTGATATCTATTAATACATATAGACATGTTGTTAGGAATGAAAGTAAAATCGTATGTATGCAGTGGAGAAAGTAGTTACAATATCCACCCTTAGAGTTTAATAAGTCAATGCCATTACATCACCCCAGTCAAGTCGCCAAACTACCATAATATAATATAATGATTGTACATACAATGAACCTACACATTGGATGACTGGCTTAGGGGATGAATCTGTATACTAGAAGTTTTTGTACTCTTCAAGAAAAAAATAAGATCCAGTTCGAAATCAAAATCCAGAGTATATATGAAAAAAAACACAATTGGTTTTAGTTTTACTTAAATTTTTATTGAATAGTGAATAAGAAAACAAAAACCAATTGTGTTTTTTAAATATATAAACTTGAGTTTTATAAAATTAACTTCTACTCAAAAAATAAAATCTTAAGTGTCAAAGTGATACATAGTTGAAACAGTGCCTCCGAAATTAATCTATAAGCGAAGAATATACAAAATGAGTGTGTCTATTCGCTACGTAAATTTTCTTTTACATTTGAATGTATACCTTTTATGTAATTGTTTGTAATCAATGTACAGTGAAGAATGAATAAACCAATAAATAAACTCCTTTTCGGAGCAATGTTTAAATTATCAAGAATATAAAGTTAATTTGTTAGCCTATTGGTTGCGATTATTTTTTGTTACATGGATGACTGGTAAAGCCTAAACCTTGACAATCATGAATTAATCTACTTCTTTTATTTCTGTCCTCGGTTAATTATACATTAAACAATATTTAAGAATATTTAAATGTAGCATATTCAAGAAGATTTTAAAAAATGAAAACGTTACAAAAAATGGTCGTGAGTATGAAAGAGAAAACGAATATAAATAAATGATGTAAAAACTTTTTTTTTGAATTTTGAAAAATGTGGAATAAGTTTGGGAGAGTTTGAATCTGAACGTGTATACTTTTTTTCTCTGCCATTGTACATCTTGTATGATGTGATTATCTGTGATAATATTGTGATTATATACATGGATTGAGTCTGAATCTTCATGATGAAAGAAAATATTTTTCATAAATCTTGTACAAGTTTCACTAAAATAAAGTTACAAGAAACAAATACTTATCTAATGTAAACATGAATATTCTTTGAATTTAATGAAAACATATTTGTATGAATACTACTTGTATAGTATTCACGTACAATATTCTTCAGAATTTTCACAACTTTTATTAATACAGAGGAAACTTTTGATTTAAAAGATTTCACTCAATTTATTGATTTATTTTTTGTGTTCTGATCTGTTTTTTTATATTCTGTACTTTTTTTAAATTTAATTACAATTTCTCGGATTCTATTGATAAAAATACACAAAATCGTGACTACTGGAAGAATTAGGAAAAGGTTTCTATCTTGTAGATAACTAAGAACATAAATAGATGACTGTATATGATGAAGAATATTTATATGAAGAATAAATTTGCGAAACTCAATTACCGAGTGAAAATATTGTGTACTTGGTAATTGAGCTTCGCATATTAAAGTTTAATTTGTATTTAACTTGTAGTCAAGTTAAAAATTTACGTATCTACCACAAAACTTTAATTGACAATAAACAGTTTATTTAATAAGATAATTTACTTATCTTATGAAATAAATATCAACATCATCATCATTCGCCCATCAACGCTGCTCCCTGACAAAAAACAGACTCCTCCATTTAGATCACCTTGTGCGCAAATTGCGTTACCTCTTCCCACAATATTCAGTCACGACAGTCATAGAAACAGTGTATTCTGAAGGACGGGCGTGTGAACTATCGAAATCCTTACAAAAAAAATATGTAGAGGGTTAGTTGGAAGAGATCGCGTCTTTGCGATAAACTCGCCCTCTGTATATTGATTGTATCTAACTTGAACATTTACCTTTTATGTAATTGTTTGAAATCAATGTACAGTAAAGGATGAATAAAAAAATTGAAAATATATATATGAAGAAGGACAATATTCAGTTAGATTCATAACGACACTTTTGACTGGTTGCGAGATAAAAATCATAATAAAATAAAGTAGGAATTTATTATTGAACAAAGCGTTAACAATTATCCAAGCGTACATAATATTTCACATACATATTATATTCAAGAGAAAATCTTTCTCCTTCTCGCTCTGGACACCTGATGCAGTGTGATGGAAAAGTCTATTTCATACAAACAATGAACTTATCTCACACTTTCGGATGACTGACCATTACTCACGGTAGGTAAAGGAGGGTAGGTAGGTATGTGAATGTTCAGAATATCCGTAAAAACATCACGTGCAAGTGCCTACTCATACATACAAATCACATATATACAGGGAATACACTACTAAAAATTATACGATATATTTTCGATTGAACGTTTTTGCTACAACACACTTAGGTATTTGGAAGATGTGGGAGAGATTACCCTAATTCCTAGCTAGATAAGGATACGAGGATAGTTACCCGAAGGAATTCTCTTATAGACTGGATAGAGCAATTCAAATATATGCCGTGGTAGATTTCTGGTAACCTCTTCATTACATGCCATCTTCTCCGGACACATTGAAATGTTTGTCACCTGTTTTATCATGAATGATATTTCGTCGAAGCGTCACGATACACCTTCTGCCAGTGACATGGAGAGGACAAAAAATAATTGAATACATGATCTCTATGCCCTTAAACGCTCTTTTTTATATGATGTAATGGTTTGTTTATTTATTATTTCATGTATGGACAGTTTACAATGCACTATTTACTTACTATAAATATGATTTTGTTTGTGTAGGAGATGAATGCTTTTATGATTGTGTATATGATGGATATATTTGTGAGATGTTTGCCCTAGTACAGGATCTATCTAGTTGGGCAGCATCAATTTAGTATATATGTAAATTGTAAAAAAAAAGCAACATATTTTTATGCATCTGGCTTAGCTTCTTTCTTCAGTTTTCTCCATTCGTCTCCTCTTATGACTAAAAGAAAATTTCTGGGCCCCGCAATACTAAACACATTGATGCATTTTGTATGTACCTACTTCTTTTCAACGATTTTTCCTAAATCATCCTACTTAGTCCTTATAAAATATCTACTGCCTGTTCTCTGTATTCATAAAATCTAATTTAAAGGGATGTATTAGTTTTCTCTTAGTATTTTTAAAATAACTAGTGGTAAAAAACTTGAAAATTTTCAAATTTAAGCAGTCTCACAAAAAATTAATTATATCAAATGTTAAAATAATAACCACGTTGGTCAGACGACATTAGAAGAATCGCCGGTGACTGGTTGCAGAAAGCCCAGGACAGAGATGCCTGGAAACATATGGGGGAGGCTTATGTTCAGCAGTGGACAGGAATAGCTGCATAAGTAAGTAAGTAAAATAATATTTTAAATCTATATTTAATATGAGACCATCAATATAGGAACAGAAATAATATGTGGATTTGTTGACCTTTCGTAGTATGGAAATACCCATACTTAAAATATATTATTTTGTTCTAATATTGTAAGTAATAATATTGAAATAATATTTGCATGAATTTGTTAAGGCTTAAATGTGAGTATACAAATGATAAAATTCTTCGAAGATCGTATTTATTTATGGTTGGTTAGATATTATGAACGGATATCGAAGGCGAAAATATTTTACAGCCGACACCTGAAAATATGAATAAAAAATATATTTTATTAATAATTGTATGTATGTTGAAAGATTTTCAATACAACTGTTACAATTTGAGTTTACTCGTATATAAAGCTAATATGTAAATAACATTGTTGTGGTTTTTCGTAGATATTACAACAAAATCTCTATTTTTTACAGCGTTTCTAGACACTGTGGGAGGTATTGCGTTGGTCAAAAAGATATTTTACATCTTTAATACAACGATGAGATTAGCCACCCATCATGAATGTTTTCATTTTTTCTTGGCACGGAGAAGACGGTTTAAATTTTTATTACATGCGACTGATCTGCTGGTTATCCCACTTATGGAATATGCCGTGATGGATAGTGTTAACAGTAGTAAGTATACGGAAGGTAAGCCATCGCTTTGAAGTCTTATTAAAAACTCTTTTCTCTTTCATTTTACTGATTTAACTACAGTAATAATTAAGTTTTTTACTGCATAATGATATAAACTGCATCAAAACAATGAAAAACAAATAAGCGTATTGTAGGAAATATTAGTAAATAAAGGATTTAATGAAATATGTTTGGTACAAAGTGATATTATTACAATATTCATGGTGTATTTTATATTTATATACTATTTATTCGTCGTACATTGTACCTAAGTATGTTTCAGTAATAACTTCTAAAACAGTTATAAGTAGAGATGTAATGGAAAGCGATTTTCCTGGATACAAAAAAACGGATATCCAGGAAAATCTTAGACCATAGAGCCGGATATTCGACTACTGTATCAGCTTGCAATTTTGATTTTTTCTCGACTCGTCAGCACATAAGAATCAAGTATTAAAATTGTTATAGCGATCGCATAAAATATTCGGTCTTAGAAAATATTTTTTTTTATCTTTATTAATTTTGTAAGAATTTGACAAAAAAAAAAACAACTTTATAGAAAATGTTTACTACTTATTTCTATCTTTTACATTTAATTTTCTATTTATATTTATTTTTTAGTGTACATTGATTACGAACAGTTTTACATATAAACATATGACAACATCTAATACAGTCAATATACAGAGGGCGGTATGACGCAGAGGCGCGATTTCTTACAACCAACCCGACATATCTAAACCATCACGGCATTACCCACAAGTGGGGTAGGTAATTAGTAGACTAATTGGGTGTAACAAACGTGCATTTCATCCTCTCCGATTCAATAAAAAAAGACATTTGGTATGTCTCATTGCAGAACTGATTAGGTTATGCACATTTTATTCGTTATGTTTTACGAACCAGTCAACTTACAAAATATAATTTTCCCATTAGTAATAACATCTAAAGCAACAATATGTACAACAAGGAAATAAGGAAAAGTTATGAAGTTTCATTACAACATATCCAACACATTGCTATTTAAAACAAGAATATTACTAATACACCAAATATAAATTGCTTACATTACTGTGTTAACTTGTTGTGTAACAAAGATGCAACTTTACACTGTAGTACATAATAATATTTCACAATAGATTTTACAAAGATTTATCCTCAACAAAACCGCATTTCTAGTGAACTTACAGTTAGACAAAACTTTCTTCTCTCTTTTTATTTCAATATTGTATTTTATAAAGGTTATTAATTGTATTTTATAAAGGTTATTTTACAAAGTTGATTTTAAAACAATGTTTTAAAATACAGGAGAAAACAAGATTTATTTAAAAAGTGTATTTACGTCACCAATTTGAAAGTCAGAGAAATCACTAATAAATGACAATGATCAAACGATACTGGTGAGAAATTTCACGATGATTCGATGTTCCATAATTATGTACTTTCTGTGCCCAGCCTATTTTTTTTCTACATCAATAGATGGCGACAGACGTCATCTTGTATTTGTCTAAACCAGAGATCTTCAGGATTAGGACCGATTCATATATGTAATTAGGCAAAGAAATAGGTGACTTTCAATCTAAAAGTTTCCCATGTGGAGATTTTTGCAAGCAAGATCTTCAGGCTGTACATTGTGACCGCTCGTGATGACAAATATTTCGTTTGATCGGATAAATAAGAGTTTTCCGACTTCTGAGATAATAGGTTTTTTAAAGGGAGTTTTCAGTATTGTTCATAGTCAATTCACGCTGTAAATTCTTTACAGGCAGGTATCCCCATTTTGATGGATTCTTTTTAGACCAACTAATGACATGTTATACACAAAAGAGTAAATAAAAATTGCGAGAAAAAATAATTAAATGAATTATGAATTAATACTGATAGACTTAGTGATAGTAAAGTTAAAACTGTATTAGTTATGTATATATTTTTTCAATGTTTTAAAATTGGAGCTATAAGTTCCAATACAATGATACAAAATACAAACAAAAAGCAATCAAAAAGGCAAGTTCAAATAAACAATTCAGTACAAACGTGATTTCCAAAGAAAGCGTGAGTTTGAACTTATACACTCGTACTCACAAAAAGGGAATAAATTTTATCAGACTTACTAACCATAGCTAGTACCTATAATAAAACGGTTGCTCCTCAAGAAAAGCAAACTTTACTCACAAAATAATTCCGTTCCTTAGTGCAGTTGCGCAATATAATATCGAAAATTAAAATGTTTATTTATCATCAATATAAATGTTATCTCATTTCTTGATTTTTCCAATGGCAGCTGTTGCTTCATGATCAGAATGCGTCCAAAACCATTCTTGACTGCAAATAATTAATGTGGGTCAAACATAAAGTAGACACAACACTTATTTACATTTGTGGGTGAGATGTCATTTATCCAGGTTTAAGAATTAAAATAATATTTATTCCGTAATTGTGAACACGAGTGATAGTACGTATGTAGATATGTATGTATGTAATTTCAATGGTGCGGTCACACTTTTGGTGGATATGTGAATAATTTAGTAGCTTATACCTTCCGAGAGCATCCTATCTCCTTTCTCGTAGTCAATTTACGCAGAGCTTTTGGAAAGGATTTAGTAGTAGATGGCACACGAGCATGTTAGTAGAAGCTATGTACTACGGTATGTACTACGACGTAGTCACTGTAGAGGAAGTGGAATTTAGTGATGTTACGTGAATAACCTATTTCCTCTACATGTCTAGAGAGTAAATTACACCATGTTAGTATTATTATTATTATAAGTATGTTTGTAAGAAGATCCAGATTAAATGCACATTTTGTTTTCAGAAAAAGCTTCATAATTATGAATTGTCTCATTTATAATACTTAACCACATCTGCTGACTTGAAATAAATCTTGGAATTTCCAGTGAAAGGTTCAGGATTCCAAACCCGCTGCCAACTTACTCAAATTTCATGAAACAAGCTTCTGCTAAGTGAAAAGATAAAGGAATTATGATTTATGAAATTCCCAGCACATATGTGAACTTTTAATATTCTTCAGTCACTAATTCATTTCAACAACGCATTGATGGAGTTTGTTTTGTAAAACTCTATATTAATTTATGTACAAAAAGCAAAAATTGTTTAAGTGTAACTACTTTATAAAATTGAATAAATCAAATAAAAGTTTCCAATACTAAATCCGTTCACATATCAAATAATGTTGAGTGTCAAAAAGTTACGTGTGAATTTCTTGATCGTATTAAATATTATAAAAAACAATAATGTTGTTTCTAGTTGATATCTTCTCAAAACTGACATAAAAAATCAGAGATCCACGTTAAGTAATTTCAAAATAATAAAAAACTTGCTTCGTTTCCATAAAATAAGCATTCATTATGAAACAGAGAATTGATGATAATAGCACCACCAAGTTGCAAATGAGTGCTAATGAAATAATCGGGGATTATAGGTCGGCTATTGTTATTACGCAATACTAATCATAGCACCAAAGCGTCACTAATTATGTAAACAACAAATTCGGTGTGGAATAGAAAAGGGAACTTGTTAACGAGGCGAATGAACAGATGACCCCGATCCAATGGAAATTCGAACACAAGGCCCGGTGATTAGCAATAATATGTATGTCATAGGCATTTTGTAGAATCTGTCCGTTTACAAACACCTTCAATACTTACTTTATTTTACAAAATTCCAAAAGGCAATTTGTACAAAATAGTCCCGTTTATTTTCACCTCGTAGTAAAAAATTATACTAAAACATTCCATAACTATGACAAAATGTATAACAAGTTTAGTAGAGTAACCACAATATACTGACGGCATGTAATTAACATGAAGATTGTCCTCTCCGTAATTAAAATTAAATTAAATAACAATAAAATTAAATTAAATACAATAACGGCAAACTCCCCTTTCACGACACAAGCTTTTAGCTTACTGTGAAAGGTGTATAAGGTTGTATTTGGGTTTATAACAAAAACCCAGATAGATCTTTTTTAAAAAAAAAAAAAAAAAGAAAAAAAAAAAAAAAAATACACCAAGTAAGTGATTCGGGTAAGATGGTACACTAAATTGCAGAACTGAAAATGTTAAATGTTTTATATGAGATATTTTACGAATTTCTATAAAACTGTATACTCGTAATACAAAATGTCTACCTAATAAATTATTGCGTATCGCCGGCCGTGCCGTTTGTTATAGCTTTATTTCTCGGATATTTCAGGAGTCCAAGGACTCCTATTTACTCCGTTTGTAAGCTGACGTATTTTACAAAATGCCAACGACATGTTCATAGCTACCTATTTTAATTTGTGGTCTGCGTCGTCTATTTGTTTCAACTCGCCAAATTAGTGATTAAACGATTGAAGCGTTTGTAGATACGTCACAGTGAATTGAATAATTATAAACTGAATGAATTTGACAGGATTTTGATTACAATGTTTCGAAATTAGGCAATGCAGATGGAATTGTCACACGCCTTATTTCAATTAATGTACAAAATTAAACTAAACTTTTAAAAAAAAAAACTATTTTGGAATCGCCATGACAATAAAAAGTGGAACAGGAGAAAGCGTCAATGTCAAAAAAAACAGACTTTAACCTCAAATAATTAATTCATTTAATAATTCTGATACAGTGGTAAGAATAATTTATTCAATTTACATCAAAAATGTTGTTTTGTTAAAAACTATCGCAATGACACGCTATTAGTGTTATGACATCTCGTCAACAGTTTGGACATTTAGTCTTCAATACAATTAGAGTTTATTGCTCGGATAAAACAGATAGGTTTACTGAATCTACACAGCAAGCAAAGTGTGTGAGAGGATACAACTGCGAATTATAAGAGAAAAACAACGGTTATTCCTAACTGGTCAGAAGTCTAAATGTTTGAGCTGTAAGCCAGAAATTGAATGATAAAAGATTCCTGTACTATCTAACGGATTCCTATATGCGAATTTTTCTTTTTTTTAAACTTCAGTTTTTGACACAGACGTGATGTGCGATATACAATATGCCCTTTAAAATTCTAAGAAAATAATTTAGTTTTCATCACGAATATATTATGTCCTTTCAATCAGTGTTCAAAAAATAAAAAATACAAATATTTAAAAAGCTTTTTGTTCAATACCAAGGCATGTAAAATTACTTCTATATTAGGTATATTTAGTTCAAATAGAAAATACAATGTTCATGGTTCCAGAGAATAAAGCAATTGGAAATAAAATTAATTCGGAAATAAATTATCAATCTACTTATTATTATTGTATATAGAACCAAAATATCATCACCGGGGAAATTGTTTCGCCTTTGAAAAACTCTTTGATGTTAACAAATTTAAGCATACACAATAAACTAGAAGTAGTAGATATCATATAACCAAAGCTGGGGAACATTAACTTTTAACCGAATAACGAGTTAATTAAAAGGGATTAACATTTAAATGTCGCGTGGCGCGTATGTCTGATGATAGATGGACGAAGAAAGTGCTGGACTGGAGGCCTAGAACAGGACGCAGAAGCGTGGGTAGGCCCCAAACAAGATGGTCCGACGATATTAAAAGAGTGGCGGGCCTGCACTGGAGGAGAGTTGCGTCCAACAGAAATTTATGGAAGTCCAAGAGGGAGGCCTTTGTTCAATACTGGACACAAGAAGAAGGCTGAGGTAAGGTAAGGTAAGGTAAACATTTAAATTTCGTTAAATTAAGTCTGTCACTTTTTCTGGAGAAAAAGCGATTTTTTAAAAACTGGCTGGTACCCATTATAAGTGCTAGTTGTATGGAATGCGTCTACTGGAGGATTTCGTTAGTTTTATTCATAGATATGGAGTTTATCTATCAGAGCGCAGGGAATGTCGTGGAAAGAGGTGACGCAATTGGCGCAGAGACGCTCTGAATGGAGGAGGCTGGATTCTGCCCTGTGCTCCCGAGAGGAACGTTGAGGGCGAGATGATGATGATGGAGTTTAAAAAATTAATTACCGATAGAATAAAAATAAAAAAATATTTGACGATATTTTCGCACAAACAACTAATAATTAAATTTAAGAAACCTTTAAGTGAACAATTAAAAAAAGAAGTGCTTAAAAACACTTTCACTACGGCGGTGATTTTTCACAAAACTATACAGGTAGGTACTATCACGGCATACCTGACAAGCAGGGTAGCCGGTAGATTAAATGCATGTAATAAAGATGCAAGTTGTCCTATCCGGGTTAATAATATTAATACGTTCGTGATAGGTTGCGATTTAACTAGATAACGAAACTTACTTTTTAGTTAACGGATTAACAATCAACTAGGTAAAAATTTAATTAACCGTACCCAGCTCTGCATAGAACTTGTAATAGCGATGTAGGTACGGCAGGAGAAGTATTTTGTTAGTATTGAAGTTTGTCAAGTTATGCTTCATTAATTCTGTGTCAGAATGTTTTGCATCATAAGTCGATAACTGTATTACCTTCTACTACTACTAGTAACAATATTTAATAATATTACTACTTATCAGTATACATACTCGTATGTACATATTCCAAGTCAACTCTCCAACTCCATGTTCATTTTAGGAGCTGAGAGATAGTATTTTGAGATATATATATAATATCACTCATACTCTACCACCACTCCCCAATATTAGATATTATATACCTTGTAGATTTGTAGAATTTGCAGCACAGGATATAAAATTGACAAATAATTATTTTACTTCGTGTACATATTTATATTGGCATGGCTTGGCCACGTCGTTAGATCCGGAGAATAAAGGGCGACTAAAGGCATTCTGCGGGGTATACCCGAGGGCAGAAGATCGTTAGGCAGACCAAGACAGAGATTGTTAGATAACATCAACCGAGATTTAGAAGAACTAAATGATGAAGACGACTGACAGTCCATTGCTCAAGACAGAAAGGCTTGGAGATCTATTGTTTCGGAGGTAAAGGTCCTGTAAGGTCTGTTAGGCCATCGGAAGTAGGTAAGTACATAATTATTTAAATGTTTGCTTAAATAATGCTTTGTATAATAAAAAAAAAGCTCATAAATACATACTACCTATAACATTGGTTATGAATAAAATTTCTCTCTATACGAACTAACGTCTTGCTCTTGTCTTGCGATATGTTCTATGAAAACAAAGTTTTATTTAATCTCGTTTATTAAAAATAAAAAATATTATTAAAGTTTTTATTGGGAATGTCTAAATTGTGATGAAATGTTAGAAGGTAAAAATTCTCCGTTTAATCAGCGATTTCATTGATTTTATTCACAACGAAGTAAGAAATTCATACTTTTATCATATTGTTGATTATATTTTGCACAAAAAAATTACATTTGTTTCTGAAAAATATTGAAAAAACTTTGAGCAAAGTAGGTAGTGCAAAAAATAAAGATGTAAAATAAATCAGCCACATTTCACCCGAAATCATAGCAAAACATGTTTTGTTTCCATGTATTAAATGAAGAGAGGTGCAAGAAGGCCGACCTTCATAATCACAAACTGATGATGAATCAGAAAATAGTTTATCAAAAATACTAACATATTATATTTGTACTTTATACCAAGAGCCAAGCCGACTTTAAAAATCTAGTATCTTTACTACTATACCGTTATGACAAATCCCACATGAGGGGTAGTCGGCAGATTAACTGAAAAAAAAAAAAAAAATCTAATATGGGTGGCATGTCTTATTGTTGAATTGTAGTTGTTGATTGTCTCATTCGTGACATTTTATGAACACTTTCAATTTACAGGACATATTATGAAAACTTACAGACAAAACTGGGAACCTACTCTTTACTGGAGACTCAACGGGATCCCAAAATATCTTTAATATCTCATAGCTACTAGAATCTCTGTGTACCTATACACATTTTGTATGGAAAATCTATAATTAGTATTAATCCATAATTTAATTAGTACGAAGAGTTTCCTTTGTTCATCGGTGCAGTGATTTGGAGCGATTTGTGAAACAGAACATACAATAAGTACCTATACAAAATTATCGGTAGTCAGTATGTACAAGTACATATTAGTGATGTAACGAATGTGTGATTTTGGATATTCGTGAATGCGAATGCGAATATTGACTTGCTTAGATTTCTACAATATTGCTCAATCATTAAAATTTCTACTCCCCCGTCGCCGAATTTTCAAAATGGTATAGGAATTTAAAATATTACAAAACTCCTCGGTTTTCTTAAAGAATATTTTCTTGCAGTACCTCTTTCTATAATGTACCGGGTAAGTATCCGGTACTTTTACCAAATATCCGATACTTTATTACCGAAATAATATTCGCAAAACATTCGCATATTTTTTGCGAATACGAATGCGAATGCGAATACTTTGAAATATGCGAATATTCGCGAATGCGAATACGAATATTCGTTACATCACTAGTACATATACAGCAGAGTGGATCGGTGGATGAAATTTTAATTTTACTTTTTTTAATTTCCAACAATATCAAACTTTTCTACTAAACACCTGTTAAACATAAAATTTTCTTTACCTATAATTACTTGCTAGAGACCATAAATTTTCGGTGCTATTTTTTTTAGAAAAGCGGTGTTTTTTTCGAAAAATCGGCGTTATTTTTCTATAAAAATAGTGTTATTTCTAATAATGGTATGTTTATTTTTACAAAGAAATATAAATTAAGAAAAATTAACACAAGATTGACAATGGCAAGTTCTATTTGCACTGTAAATGATAAGATGTTTAAATAATTTATATCAAATTCTGCAAAGCAAATGGAGTCATCCTAAATTCTTGAATAAAATTGAATTACAAAAACGTTCATATTTTAAAGAATAATACAATAGATATACCAAATAACATTATTTTTTTGATAATAAAATATCTTGTTAATTTTCTAAAACGTGTAAATTTGCGTTTATAGTGAATAAAGTGCGAAATTCGCGAATAAAATCGAGTTTATCGCAAACGCGAAAAATTCAGGTCTCTAGTAATTACACGTTTAAAAAAAATAGTAAAAATGGCCTAACTAGACGAAAGTCTGTCTGAAACAGTGTATGAGGAGCAGTGTATGTGATCAATTTAAAAATCTTCCTCTTTGTGAAAGTAAAATTAAGACATCCAACTTGTGCGTCATACCTCATCGCTGAGTAAAAGATGTTGAATGAATACAATCATGCCTTTTACGGGGCACTCAAAAACTTATCGAGCTCCAAAGCTTAAAAATTAAATTGTATTTTTGCATATAAATCAAAAAAATTTACACTCCCACACAGAATACACTATCAGTATAAGAATGAATTGGACAGATATAATAATAAAATTTATCGTTTTTACACATTTTACCTATGGTATAAATAAAAGGTACGCCTTTAAATAATGTCCCTAGATGTAAATAGAGAGATAAAAGGGAGTGTTTTTCTGGTGGTGACATTCTGTTTGTCCAACGAAAATTTAGTGTCTAGAGTCACAATGAAAACCTCAGTTCAATAATAACAATACCTTTGGAAGAATCATTTACAGCAGCGCTCACAATGAAAATGCATATATGGACTTGGCTAGCAAGACATGTATATCAATAGTTAACTCTGACTTAGTGAAAATCTCACTCATAGACACCCATTAAATCAAAACCTTGCCCAAATTTTTTTTTCCCCAGTTTTCGCTCCATAGAACCCCGGAAAAGAAAAGGTCTCCTCCTATTCTTTATAAGTTTTCGCGTGTCCTGTAAAAGACAGATATTTGTAAAACATTACAAATAAGCCACTGAACGTACATCTTTATTTCATAAATCTTGAATATCCAGATTTTTCTTATTGGAAGGGAGAAAAGACTTAATTAGAAGAAAATCAATCGTAATGACTACCTCAATTTCGGAATATTGAATGGTGATAGAGAAAGAGGAAAATTTTTGGCAATTATAAGAAATATAAATTGTCATTTATAAGATACTAGCTGGCCCGGCAAACGTCGTTTTGCCATATATATTGGATTACTAATATCGCTATTAAAAAATAGGGGTTGATGCTAGGAAGGTGAAAATTTAGGGCTGTGTGTATTTTTTAATGCCTCACCATAAAAATATTGGGGTGGACCACCCTTAACTTTTTTAGGGGTATGAAAAATAGATGTTGGCTGATTCTCAAACCTACCCGATAAGCAAACAAAATTTCACCAAAATCGGTCCAGTTGTTTCGGAGGAGTATGATAACAAACACCGTGACACGAGAATTTTATATGTTAGATGAATTATTCAGACTTATAATTCGTACAAAACTAATTTATGTTTATATGTGAGGTTTCACTTAGTTAGGAGTAACAATTGGAACAGCATGCTTATTCCCTGTTTGTGATTGAGGGTGATCATGTTATATTAAATATAGCTACATCTAAATATATTATGCCTTTTTTATTCAATCATTCAATAAAATGTCATTATTCTATTACAATCATTTGGTACAAAAGAAAGTAACTTTCAATTCTTCATACCTAATAGGAATAAAAGAAATGTCCTGTGATTGTTATTGTTATATTCAGATAAAGAATATTTGCTTCCGTTTCAAACGTAAAAAAACTATTCAGTATAAATATATCCCTTTGTAGGTACTGAACTATTAATCTCAGGGCTAGTGTAAATTCTTAAAATAAATCTTGAATGAGTAGTGTTCTCTTGTGAATGTACTTTTAGTTTAAAATGTCAACCGTTTACAGGAGATCGACCATAAATCATATATTTATAAAATATCAAATGGAAATTACTGTCAGTTTCAAAACCAATATCTGTCTATCACCCTGTAATATTCCTCCTGGAAGCAAGGAGAAGAGATCTGCCTCCTCCATTTAGAGCATATCTGTGCCAATTATCGATTCATGTATTTTCACAACATTTTGATATCGTTGTTATAAGCTATACAATATAATTATATAAATACACGCAGAAACTACATATATACAAGAACTGTGAGTGAATTTATTTTTCAACCAAACTTCAATTCTGTGCAATCAATTAAGAAAACAATGAAGTTAAATACATTTTTATTTACCTATAACGTTTTATTCAGCTTCCCTACATTAGAATAATATCTAATCCAGTTACTCCAGTTACTACAGTTACATAAGTAATAATATTTCGACATTATGCATCTGACGTTAACGAACGACTTCTGATAAAGTTTAATACTATGAATATGAAGAACTCTCCGCTCGTGTTATATGGCAACCTTATGACCCAATCTTCGCTCTCGGTGAAATTCGAAAAGCATGTGAATTTTCTTGGTTTTATACGAGTTGAATAAAATTTAAATCACAAACAGAGATTATCTCATTCAATTGACATACTTACTAAGTTTCATATACCGTCATAGTATCTCCCGCAAACGGGGAAGCTTATAGACTAATTACAAGATAGTATAGAATATGCAGGTCGTGCTTTTGTCGTCGTGTCAATAAAAAATAAGATGTTCAGGATAAGTGAGATGTTTCATCGCTTCATTAGAGATATTTTATATCACGTACGTGATGTTTTACAAATACATGAATTTCACAAGACACTTGAAAACTTGTGGAAAGAGAGGGATCCCTATTCTATTCGGGGGACTAGAAAATTAATATACTTAGTAAAAAAAGATAAACTTATCATCGGCTCAATACTGTAACTAGACATCTCAAAAATATTTTTTATTGAGATAATGGATAAATCATGATATTACACTCAAAACAATAGTAATTAATATGCTATATTTTACTGAAACACTTTGATTATAGTAAGAGGAATGCTCTGCATTCCTAATTATAACTAGAGGTAACTCAAACTTTAAAGGCTTATAGTGGAAACACATAACTCAAAACAGTCAAAACCACCAAAATTCAACTTGTCTAGTTCTAGCATTAAGCCCACGATATATGTAATATATAATGTAAAATGCATTTAGTTGACTCAAAAAAACAAATATTCACAAACACAGAAACAAAAATTCAAAGCACATGAAATTGTAAATTGTTTCGTTTTCTCTGCTTAACCCGTTACGTTAACGGAGTGGAAAGTTCTTTTTTGCCATAGCTTATATCTACACAGTATTTATTTGATCTAGAATATTTCAATAGAAACCAAGAAACAAGTATAAATAAACTTAGTAAAAATGGTTGAAAATTTATAAATGTACTTGCTCTTCAATCGAGATTCAATGATAGATCTATATAAAATACACCTGCGGGAATGAAGAAGGATAAAATATATCGAGTGTATAATGAAGTCTTAAGAGGTTGTAGTGTCTCCTCCTCATTCTACCTTCCTTCCATCTCCCAAGAGTGACATCTCGTCGCTGCCTGCCTTAGCCTCACTTTGAGGTGCTAAATAACTTGATGTTATCTTAACTTAAAGGTTGTTTGATTTGACTAATCGCTTTTTAAAGTGGACTAATCCATTTAATTAATAGATGTTACATAATTATTACCACTGGTATGAACATTACATTCAGTACTCATAATTGAATGAACGTGAATAAATAACGGTGGTTAGGGCAAAAAAATGAATGAAGACAGAATGAGAAGGAACATTTAAATGAGAAAAATGGTGCTCGGAGTCCTCGGAAAAGAATAGATCCCTCATTTCTAGAAAAGGATTAATTTACAAGTAAGAAAGGGATAAAAATGGTATCAAAATTATAAGTATTCATTACACATGTGTTTTCTTTTAAATAAGCGCACATATAATTATGTAGGGGAATCTCTTGGTTCTATAATATACACGATTACACAGAAATACGCAGCTTCGAGAAAATGTTTCGTAACATTCTGAAACGAATGGAATCCCAATATAGAGACGCATTCTCACAAGTGATACTCAACGTCGGGAGGACCCAACACGACATATGAAGAAGAAGAATACATTTATTAACTTCACTTAATTTTATGCAGAAAATAAAGGACTAGTTTCAAAATCAACTGCTGTCACAGTAAAAAGTTCTTAACTGCATCATACATCTTGACAAGTAGTAGGAGTAGAAGGTAGTATGGGAAGTTTGTTCATTCCAAAGTTGTAGTTGTGGAAGAAGCGACAAATAAAATCAGGTTACCTCATTACCATAGCATTAGCTATACGAAAACTTTATTCAGATTTCGGAAAGCTTAGAAGACAGGTGTCTCCTGTTATTTTAAAAGTTTTCACGTTAAGTTGAAACGCCGTTTGAGAATTCAATTAAGATGAAAAATTATGAAATTAATTACAGAAAAGCAGTATGAATTATTTTTGATTATTTGTGTAAACTTTGGTAAGTTGGAAGCTATCACACCTTAGCAATAAAATTGCCCTTCGTGTTTTGATTTTGCTTTATAAAAATTTAATTATTCGTTATGGAAGACAGTAGAATTCAAAAATTAAATAAATAAAATAAAATTTGTGTAATGTTGTTTGTTTGTAAATGCATGTGTTTGTTTTAGAATTTTAGATTAACACTTTTGTAAATTTACTATATTTATTATTTTTTGTTCATATCGGGTGTGGGCACAACGCGTAAATGACAAAACCAATGAGAGAATTCTGTTTCTTTTTTATGATTTTGTAAAGGCTAAATCTGTTTTTAATATATCTGTCTTTAATATACCCGAGTTAGTTGGAAGACATCGCATCTTAGCGATAAACACGCCCTCTGTACATTGAATTGTATAACTGATATTTATATGACACTGTTTTATTTTGTAATATTGTAACCAATGTACACGTACAGTGAAGAATAAAATAAATAAATAATATATGTATGTTAGAAACATGGGGCTAACACTAATATTATTATTATCCTAAAGATGTCACCCTGCATGGAAACCATAACTGCTTCTGGCCAAGGCGATCTCAGTAAATAAAAAAAAAAACAAAACATAAAAGAGACTTCATTTAAAAGAAAAAACAGAATCAATGAAGAGTCTATATCCTTATCTCTAGGTGTATGCGACAATTCAAAAATACAGTTCGTGTTAAATATAACCACTCCCCTAACAAGCGTACACATTCACAAAACACATGCATTATAAAATATGTACACAATGCAAAAACAAACCCTTTTAAAATAATAATTCTAATAATGCGTGCCAAAATATAAAACTTCTATAAATCAACTCTTGACAATATTATGTAACCATAGATGCCCACAGTGGCGCTGGCGTCCCTCTGTTTGCCAAAAATATAACCTGTCAAAATAGCGTCCTCCCGCCGGTAACTTTACAGCTTTGGGTTGAAAATGGAAGAGGAAATTAAAAAGATTGTGATATGACTACACTGTTTTGCGACAGGGTGGTAAAGATATTTTTTTTAGATAACTGGAAAGGTACAAGGTATATAGTGGTTTAACGCTCCGTATAGTAGAAATGACGCAATAAAAATATTAAAGATAACATCATCATTACATTAACAACAGAGAAATGACAACAAGGGTAATAAAGCAGAAATGAAAATATATTATTAAAAATGGGTGTTACATGAATTGATAGCCATGATGGGTGATGCTTTTGTATTTTTATTTTCTGTTTATTCATTAACTTGTGCCGGAACTAGACATCTCTTCAGTACGAAAAAATACTCTGAAGCTAGGAATGCGTGATTGTGTATGTATAAAGAATATCTAAAATTTCTGAAGTAAGTTATTCAATAGCAATATGAGTTATCATTTGAAGATAGACAGATATAAATGGATAGGCAGATAATCTAACTAGCATCCGTGTTTCTCATCAACTAAACAAATCCTAGTTAATGTTTTTCATAATCAAGAATTATCCGTACTGAAAATTTTAGCCCACGCATTTAAATTACAAAATTCTAAGAAAACCAGTTTCATTTTTGATACATAATTTCGACTTTCGTTGGCTTATAAGTAATTGTAAAAAGATTTAGTGGCTATACGAGTTTAATTTTTATTTTCAGGGCACTTTATTTCACGGATCAATATTCTAAAGCTCTAGGTGTACAACTTTTGATAGAGAATTATTTAAGGATTTGTGTATCAGATTAACTGCCAATATCGGAGATGATATCTTGAATCATTTGGAGTGAATTCAAAAGTTGTCAAACGTTTGTTTGGTGATCGGTATGCCACGTAAAATTCAATGAAAACTGGTCATTAAGTATCTTCTTAAAAAGAGCAAGAAATTGAACTCGATGAATAGGAAAGCCATAATTGCCATGAGAGGATGACCTAGCGGGATATGTTGTTGAAACTGGATGTAGACGGCTCAAGATCGGAGAACATGGAGAGATATGTATACATATAAAGATGAATTTGGTGGCTTAGCTTCTCTCGGTCATAGCATCTTTGGGACATTTGAGATTGGTTGCGTGTTTTGCTGGGCTTTGTCATTTATTCTGGATCGGTGTCGTTGTGTGGGATTCGTCGATGAGCAAAAACATTATGTTAACTCTA
This sequence comes from Athripsodes cinereus, assembly GCA_947579605.1. NCBI lineage: Eukaryota > Metazoa > Arthropoda > Insecta > Trichoptera > Leptoceridae > Athripsodes > Athripsodes cinereus. Next base: position 24,336,776 of record OX388310.1, read on the forward strand.
AGAATCGTTTTGATTTTAGACGATTTTGGTTTTTAATTTAATTTTTTTTTTTTTCTTAACACCAAAGACATTTCTGGTTAGTTTGGAATCTTTGCTGGTCCGCATGCTGTGCGTATCATTTGTTAACATGTTAAATAATGACTGTTTGATTCTGTAAGATTGTAAAAATAAAATAAAATAAAAGAGGCCTTCGTTCAGTATTGAAAGAGATGAGACAAAAGAAGGTTGTCGAATAGTTCGCAAAAAATATGTTTCAAAAATATATTTTGCTAAGAAAAACAATGTATTATGTATCTACATTATGTTTATTTGATTTCACTCGCTAAATAATTTAGAATCTTTGTTATTCTTTGCATGCGTGAGAGCTTAATTTAAAAATACATAAGATGAGATAAGAAAGATGAATATTTGATTATATTGTATTTGTGACACACGTCTCCAGAGGCGATCTCAATGTTGTATCTTAACTTAACGTGATCTTATATATTATTCGGACGCATATGAAAAGCAAAATCATGTCCTTGAGAGGGGAAAAAATAAAGCGAGTCGATCTTATGTTGAGTTATGTATTGTTAAAATAAACGAATAATACAATGTCAAGTTTAGAGTCACGCAAGAGAAAAAATAAAATAAATTGCGATAGTTTACCTACACCGCGCCGTATGAGTGTTAGTAGGTACGAGTATAGCATTATTTCACGCGTACTAAATTCTTCATATTGGCCAGACACATAAATAATGTATCTTTTCTCGTTTAGAGTCTTTTTGACTTGCTCATCCAGTGCTGGTGTTAAGGCAGTAATGAAATCAAAACCAAATGTTTTTTTCTACTTTCAATCTGATAATTTCATTTAAAGATGAAAGACATCTCCATTAGGAAAAATATTAATAGAATAGAAAAAACACATTTGTTTTTTATTTCTACTTGAAAATTGATTTCTACTCTGAGCCATGAATGCTTAACCAGTGGAATGATAACCAGACTTAAGATAAATGCCTTATATGAAATATTTAATAATTTACTTTATCATTAAGGACACTCGAAAATTTATAATACAGTGAAAAACATCTGATTGAAATCATGAAAACATGATTTTTGAAATGGCTAATCCAAGGTTCAAATCCCTTTACAATTTATTACCCAAACAAATTACCTTTATGGTTTTTTCACGAATGGAAGGGATCGTCAAAAATATAATTATTATTGTATTTTTGGAAATGAAACCGTTTGTTTAACATTTGAATATTATAAAACTTTTATGTGTAAAGCATACAGAAAGCAAAGAAACACGTTGATACATAGGTTAAGGTACTGATGATGACTGAATCGTCCTGGTTATTTCATAATCGGGTTAATCCATTTATACCAACACAGTATCTTCCACATATGGGGTAGCCAGTGAACTAACAGCACGTAATAATCATGCAAGTTGTCCTCTCCTTACCAATAAAAGCTCCAACGCTCAAAATGGGTAGCATAACTCATCACTAAAATAAACATATTAAATGTCTTAATGTATGTATGATGTATAATAAATACCCTCCAAATACATAATATTCAAAAACTTATTAAAAAGGTTAGGAGAGCTTTTCATTGCCTGGGACTCCACGAAGATTGGGAGACCTTTCCCTGGACTACACGGAATCATGTTTAAGGCTTATCATACAATAATATCTGATTTGATCAATTCTAAAACTTGTATTGAGCAAAATACTTCTTTATATCCTCGGTGGTAATAATATAATTTTCCATACATTTCAGGTGAGCGTTGGTGCTAATAATATTTTATGCTGCAGATATTCACGCGACGATAATACAAAGCTTAGTTTGCTAAACCGCGCCAGTTGTACGTAGCGCAGAGTCTGCATTTGTATAGCAGAAGCAGAGTGCAAGAAAGTAATCCCCGATATCATTAGATTGCTGTTGGATTTACAAGGGAGATGTTGAAAGCTTTATTATTTTTACTATTGCACTTCCTAGCGTGATGTGGTAGTGTAAATTGTAGAGATGAAACTATTCGATATCCGACTTATTCGGCTTAGTTTTACTGTCCGGTTGGATACAGGATAAAAATTCAATATCTTGCCGGATTGAAAACCATTATTTTTTTAGGTAGACAGGCTTAAAGTATTATATAAGTAAAGTAAAAAGTTTACATGTTTTTTTTTACATTTATGCTTGCTCACTCATCATAAAATAACAATAATTTTCTTTATATTTATTTAGGTATTTATTATTGGACATAAAGTTTCATTTAGTGCCAAAGCACCTCAAGAACACTGTACAATTCATCAATTCTATGACATTACATTAAAATACCTAGAATTATAATTTATGGTCAATAGGGTGTGAAGTACCTACCTAACCTTCTTCCGCAGATTTATTTATTCAGTCGCACTTCGACGCTCTCCTTGGGAGCACAGTGCGAAAACCAGCCTCTTCCTTTCAAAATACCACCCTATGTTTAATGTTGTTGTTATAGGAACGATATACTGTGGAGAAGCGTCATCCAGCTCGTTGAAAACCTTGTGTGTAAAAGGAATGTACTATTTTTGGTAATGCATATAATATTATCTCAGCTCCATAGAGAACTCGTTCTTAACTGAACAAGTCTTGACAGATGTTTAGAATATTTACTAATTTTTTTTATTGTTTAACCGGATTTGGGTGCACACAATGTTGCATTGTGTAGACATGGTTCTCCAATCGAGTTTTCTGATTGGTTTTGTCATCTGCACCCAAATCCGGTTAAACAATAAAAAAAATTGTACATATTCTAAACATTTGTTGCTGACTGGTCGAACTAGCAGCCGATAAAGTATTGAACTTAATTGTTCCGGCGCCATTTAGACGGGAGATCGCGATCTATTTGAGATCTGAAAAATGAGATCCCAAAAAGATGGTTGCTTCTAAGGTTTGCATTAAGCGTCTCTCGATTGGTGGACCTTACATCGTGACAGTGAAAATGGTGGAATTGGTGAACGCTGTCCATGGACACCGAAAGTGATCACTTAAGCCAGCCTTGAGCCAATTCGTAAGCGTTGGGACACCTTTCTCACTTCTTCCGATTAGATTCTACACAATGTTGCATCGTGTAGACATGGTTCTCCAATCGAGGTTTCTGATTGGTTCTGAAGTCTTCACCGGACCGCCGAATATCCGTTATCCAGTATCCGATCAAATAAGTTTCATCTCTAGTGTAAATTGCTAAAGCCCGGTATGCAACATTGTCGTGTGATTTGAGCTCTAAAGCAGACTTTACGGAATAAGGATTATATAGCTGCTTTATTATAACCAACAGTATACCACTGAAACACATGTGCCCCTATTGTTTTACTACTAGTACTATTATTGTACATTTACTACACGAGTGGGGTAGCCAGCAAACTTCTTATGATGAATGCGGTAAGTAAGAAGTACTGTGAATAAATATATCATCAAGATAACCGAAATTTTCATTTATACATTATTTGTGGCGCATGGTGTGAATGACAGCCGACTTATAACAGCATCTACCCTTTTATCTAAAAATTCTTGTTAAATCACAGAAGATGTTTTTATTAATCATGCAACATTAGGTATATATTTTCAACACATTATTATTTTCATGACATTACTATATTCACAATGTATTTTTTATGATAATACTGTATGCACATAGATATTACATGTATTAAGTATTTTATTGGTAGAAACTTTTGTTATGTACTATTTGTGTATTAGGTATTATATTTTCTGTTAAAGGTTTTTATGGCCGTTCACTGTATTAATAAATAAATAAAATCATGAATAATATTGTTATGTACTACTATAAGTGTAAATTATGTATTTATTGTACCTATGTAACAATTTTTATTTTAGTTGTCAATTAAACTCCTTGGCTGCTGCACGTATCCTTGTTATAACTTGCACCAGTGCTCAATTGACTCTTTCAACAATGAATTATACAGTTGTTATGATTTTATACATCTAGGTTTATTAAATAAATATATAAATCACTTCATGTTATGTTTACAATTCAAGAAACCTATAGTATTGAGAAAATAAATATTAGAAACCTTGAGGTAGTGCGAAATTCTATATAGAGTCTTACACGGAAGTCAATATTTACTACAAGAGATGTTATTTACCACATAATAGTAAATATTAGTATTTTATATGGTTGCATTTTGAAACGAATGAGCGCAAATCTCTGTGACACAGAGTCTATTGCTTTTATAATACAAATAGGTACAAATATAATCTTATAAATAAAAATGGATTGACCATGTATGTCACTCCATAACTTGGCAACGGCTCAACCGAATTGGCTAATTCTTTTTTTGTTATATTCGTAATTATCAGGAGACGGTTTGCATGAAAGAAATTTTTTGGAAAATATCACGGAAAAGTCGGAAATTCGGATCGTATGTTTGTATGAAAGTGACGTTTGTATGACAGTTCCGCTGTCACGTGTTACCATAGTGAAAACAATTTAAATCACCCTGGCCACGCCGGGTAGGAAAATCTAGTATAAAATAATAATATTTATTAGAATTCGAAAAGTCAGTCGCGTTTCCATCCAAAAGGTCATGTTCATGTAGTAGTAGGTAGTAGTCGACTGGCATCTGACATCTTTTCAGAGAAGCAATGCGCCGTTGCATAAAGATTACGTTTCTAGAGATAAGAATAAGCGAAAATCTTCAGTGGTGCCACGCGAATACTTACTTATAGTGCTTGCTTACTTTATCTTTAAATTTATTCAATAAGTCAAAATACACTTTGTTGTTTTCTTTATTCTTTCTTATCATCCATAGGCCATTGATTTGGCACTTGGAATCGTCAGGCAATTATATAGTTTTTTTTTTAAAACGACAAAACAATCAAATTACAACAATACAATAAATAAATAAAGAAATTTCATTGAATCAAAAAATTTCGAGTATGAAAGGCCCAAAATAACTTCTCGTCAGTGTATGTAAAAAATAAATTGTAATAATTATACACAAATAAATTAATTGAATTAATGCCAATTTGGCTGAACAGTCCCTTCGTCGGTATTGTAAAAAAGTAACTAATAATGATGTTATCAATATGACTTACTTAATAATTATTAAAATCTGGCTACCTGAATACTATGCATCATGTAAATATGTAAGAATATAATAACGATCATTTTTGTCTTTAGGGACGACAGATGCATGTTTGTTTAATTTATTCATCATTCACTGTACACTTAAAACAAGCAATACCTTAAGGTCTCTCACTTTTTATGTAAATTTTAGAGTTCCTTGTAAAAGGCAGGATTCATAAAACATCAAGATAAGACATTTAACATTTTTATTTCAGCAATGAAGTATGTCACCCAGCCAAATGGCTAACCCACTTGTGGGATATGTCATGATGGTACAGATAGATAAAATTCAATTTGAATCTCCAAAATTCTTTGAATTACTTAATTGTATTGAAATTTAACCTTATTGTAAGTGCGTTGCGGACAAGAATAGCAAGATACATAATTACAATTATTTTTGTTTACTTTACCACAAATTTAGCTTTTCGATATTCCCTCCTTTCTTTTTCCCTTACATATGTAGGATGTTACGTGAAGAATCAACATTTCAACATACCTGAAACAATAGAAAATACAAAAGTCAATAAAATGCTTAACATAAATAGGTATGTACAAATTTTTGGAAAAATGGATATTTTATTGGTTTTAATCTCTACAATTTACAAATATGAAGATTCTTGTTGGGTCATATTTTGAAAATGTCTACTGGGTCATATTCTTCACAAGATTTCCGACAGCCAGGACGACCCTCTTTTAAAATACATATTTTCCATGATAACGAAGTCAGAACGCTACGTTGTCCTTAGGATTGTTTCTACACTGTACTTCCGAGTGGAGCAAAGAAAAGCGGAAAGAAGAATGAAAAAATAACTTATTTTACGTACCTACTAAGTACATAAAAAATGAAAATAATAAATTAAGAAATAGGAAAAGGTTAAACTGTCGACTGGTTTCTATTATTATTTATCTAATATTGCATGATCCTTTATTTTCCTCCTCTGTGAAGAAATTGAAACATTTTTGGGATTTTATATCTTGTAACATAAACAAGGGATTTCCTTGAAAAGATCCGTTGTCGACTTTGACTCATAGAAAGTTCCACTTTTAACACGAGTTATTTTGATTTATAAGAACAAATTTAGATGACTAACTCCGAACTAAAATAATAATTTAAGTTGACATATTGGTATTTTTATTTATCTATAAATACCATCGCGATTCATTGCATAAATGTGTTATTCAGTTAATTCATTGCATGTAACATATAGATCGTTCTCTCCGTAACAAAATAAGACTTCAAACTATATACATAACTCAGAGCAGAAGTGCAGCCTAAATGATAATAATGAAAATAATATCCTAAACAACTTACATAAAATGCGCCGTTTTGTGCAGAATTACTTCAAGGGCCGTGTTAAGAACCTTAACATCTAGTTAATAAAAGAGTATTTAAATTTGCTAGCATAATTGTTTGTTTTGTATTACTTGATTTTATTTTTTTGTTCTTGTGGTAATATAGGGGAACTTTTGTGTTCTATAATGTATGCAATATTGATTGTTCTTACACTTACTGTGTTGACTGTTTTTTTCTTAAGAATCAACTACTACTACTATCCCGTCATAACATATCTCACAAATGGAGTAGCCAGCAGACCAGCATCGTTCAATAAACATGCAAGCCGTCCTCTAAGTGCAAAAAAAATCAGGATGGGCGTCAAACGTTATCGAAAATTTAAGATGTAAAATATCTTTATTTTTTTTAAAATCTAGCATTTACAGGACACTCAAAAACAAACGGAAAACGGTGGAGGACCAATTCTTTAAGAATTGATAAATAAATACCACGCACATTCAGAGTTGGAAAATCATGTTATCTCTTTAATGTTCCTTTTACATCATTCTAATATCAGTTAGTCAATAAGTGTACATAAAACTTAAGTCTCAGTCAGTCTGTGAGTAATGTTATGTTGAATGAATATCCAACAGCACTGAAAAACAAATACTTTATTGATTTTTCACAATCACTATAGGTCATTTTTTCTTTTCATTGTTTTTCATGAAGCTTTTTTGCGACTCTCCAGAGTCCTCAAATCATGCGGAATTTCGTTCCATAATAAACTTACTTAAATTGTCTAAAAGTGGGAAAAAAATGTTCTATAGCGTGAAAAATATGAAGTTGCTTATGAATACGTAATATTATGCTGAACAACCATGAAACATAAATGCTCCTAAAACTTTTTAATTCATTCCAAAAATAGATTAATGACAAATAAAATATAAATGTAATTGTTAAACCGAATAACAATTTATTTAATATATTCCAAATAATTTGATAACTGTTATACTCGTACTATCACGATATTAATTACTCAGTTAATATTAGTGCCTGTGCAGTGAATTGATATCATTTACAAAACCCACCACTGAATATTCTCGTATAAATTACGTTCGTTATCATTTGGTATCATAAACTTTACAATATAATGTGGTAAATTAAAATATGAATTATAAATTGTGGTATTTTTGTGACATTACCATCCCTAGCCTTCCGTTCTATATGGTATCGCAACCGCAAACCCTTGGCCAGGAAAATGTCGCTAACCGGAAGGAAATACCCTCCACGTTTTGGATATAGAAGCGGAAACGACTTGATGTTCGTACGTTCCGTGTAAGAAATCATTTATAAGGGGGAAGATTTCTAAAGAAAATTAATTCATTTTTTGTCATACTCGTTTCTCTGGTTTGGTGACAAGATAAAAACATAAATAAGTACTTTTCTTTGTGTATCTTGATATCTTCTTCTACCGATTCTTGTACATCACTAAAATACTTCAGCTAGGATTTTTCTCAATATATAATATTATCGGCACTATCAATTTCTACTTAAAAAAGGATAATTTCGAGGCACAGACATTTTTTTTATTCAAAATAAAATTCCATTACATTTTTATTTGTCTTCATAGTTTTCTACTAATCGTATTATAGCTCTTTGCACATCGCATTGGCCAAAGCTGTAATGATGTGCAAAGTAAATTTAAAGAAAATTACAATAATAATATGGTGACATGTTTTTACCCCATGGCGTTTCCTTTAAAGGAAAAGTTTCTCACTCTTATCTGTAAGTTTTAGACAGGTGTAAGTAGAACCTCACTTTTAAGATAATAATAATTAACATCTGCAATTCAGCGACGATGCATGCCAATCCTGAATGTCTTATATTTCATTGGCACTCACAAAATTATAGCAGTAAAATAAAAAGTATGAAATAATTAGCAATTCTGCAATAAAGGACGAACTGGTTGTAATACAACATCTTTCAGCCAACCCCAATAAATATAACTATATAAATAAAAGCATTTTTACTACTTACAGTTAGTCCACTGGCTACTCCAACTATGGAATATGCCGTGATAGTAAAGTAATAGTAGTAGTTGAAACTTTCACTGAATTATTTTGATAATAGTTGAGTGTTGATTCTACACCAACATTTTAATTAATATAAATCTTATATCTTGTCACAATCGAGTCTACTTAAATGAATTTCTATGCTATGCCATATTTTATGAAAAGATGTAAGTGACTTTGTATTGTGTAGTATTTATCATGATATACGTTTAATCAAGTACAGAAAACTACATACATAGTCCATTATGAAAGTAATGCACATGATTTTATTGTGACGCGACTATCCATCGCAGCGCACTCGGACTGGTCGGAAAATGTGGCGTGAGGTCTACCTGTTCAAACGCGCATGGTTTAATTTCGCTCCAATAAGTGAGAGTGGAAGGACGTGTCTTTGCGTGAAGTGTATTTTATGTCTTTGTAACACGGCGTGATAGGCGGTTCGCTTGAACAGCGGTGCGCTATCAAGCTTTGCGTGCGGCTTGGAAAGAATGCTACCGAAACATTCCAGATGCTTCAAGAGGCCTTTGAGAACGACTGCATTTCAAGATCACAATCCGGGAGATAGCGTAAGGCGTTCAAGGAGGGCCGGAAGAAGGTCCTTGACGAACACCATTCTGGACGCCCACAAAGGCCAGAACCGAAGAAAACGTGGCACATCAGCAAATCGCTGACTCCCTAAATTTGTCCACATTTGTGGTACATAGGATTGTGAACATAATGGGAAAAATTAAAATAATGGGACTCACCATCAATGAAGATAAAACAAAGCTGATGGTAGCATGTAACGCAAATGGTCCGATTCTACGAATCTTCATGGCTGGTGGCTATAATTTTGAGGTGAGAGTTTACTTACCTGGGCTCCACAGTAACTGGTAACAACGACATACAGGATGAAATTAGGAGGAGGATAATGGCTGCAAATCGTTGTTACTACGGTCTCCAAAGACAATTAAGGTCAAAGCTAGTCAAAAGAAATACCAAAATTGTATTGTACAAAACCCTGATAGAGCCAGTCCTGATATATGCTTCTGAAACCTGGGTACTAACAAAAGCTCGAGATAGATCCATTGCAGCATTTGAGAGAAGGATCCTCAGAACAATCTATGGTCCTGTGAGAGATCATAATGGTTGGCGTCGTCGATACAACAAAGAGCTTTATGACATGTATGGAGAGCCCGATGTGATCAGCTCCATCAAGGTGGGCTTAAGGTGGGCTGGTCACATAATCAGAATGGACGACGATAGCCCTGTAAAATGCCTCACACTCTTCACACCACAAGGACGAAGAAGACCAGGAAGACCCAAACTGCGATGGATGGACTCTGTCAGCGCCGATGCATCCACACTGCAAATAACTAACTGGAAGACAAAAGCAAAGGATAGACGAGAGTGGAAGAGACTACTGGACTCAGCCAAGGCCCACCCAGGGCTGTCGAGCTCATGATGATGATGAGGATTGTGAACGAGGATCTGCAAATGCGAACACACAGAAATTCCACACGGCCTTCATCGTAGACATCTTCCTGGCCCGAAGCAGTACCCCAGTGGTTCTCCAGCCCCCTTACGTCGTCCCGATTTAGCTCCCTATGACTTTTTTTTTTGTTCCCCCGACTGAAGAGAGACCTGATAGGAAAGCATTTGAAATCCAAACGCATGTTACAACTTTCTTGAAAGGCATTCCTGTGGAGGAGTTTCAGGGTGCCTTCCAGGTATGGCAGACACGTCTCCACAAGTTAATTAATGCAGGAGGGGACTATTTCGAAGAATTTTAAGCATTTGTACCGATAAGATCAAAAAAAAATCCCAGAAAATGTGCCTTACTTTCATTATGGACCATGTATATTATGTATAATAATATGTTACATATTATAAGTAAGTGGATAGGTATCATAGACAAATGAGCTGAAAAATAGACTTCATTGTAGTCATGCAATATTATTCAAATTCATACAGGTAGAATAATACGATAAGAAACTGCATTAATATGTATTTAATAACATGTACATAATATGTATTTAAATTATAATAAATATGCAATTTATTTCTCAACAATGCTTTGTATTTGACAAGACCGTGATAATAATATGCAATCTTCTTCTGTAGGTGCCCTGTCAGGTTCCCCCGACGTTGGCGATCACTCTGGCATAGGCATCTCGGTCCTGCGCTGTCTGGAATAACTCCTCCACACCCCTCACTCCAGTCCAATCTCGTATATTGCGCAGCCACGATGTCTGCCTTCTGCCAGCCCCTCGACGTCCCTCTATCTTGCCTGTCATAATCAAACGCAGAATGTGGTACTTTTCTCCACGCATTATATGACCCAGATATGAGATCTTGCGCACTTTCACATTCAACAGGAGTTCTCTGTCCATTCCAGCTCTTCTTAACACCTCTGCATTTGTGACCCTATCGGTCCAATGAATACGAAGCATTCTCCTATGAAGCCACATTTCAAATGCCTCCAAGCGATTCATCGTATTCATTTTTAGGGTCCAGGTTTCAGAACTGTACAGCAATACAGACCATACATAGGACTTTACGAGTCTCTGTCGAAGTTTCAAATTAAGATTGTCGTTGCAGAAGAGCACTCTCATTTTATTAAATGCAGCACGGGCTGCCTCAATTCTGCACTTCACTTCAGTATCCGGGTCAAGAGATTGCGTTATCATACTGCCAAGGTATTTGAATTTGTCCACCTTCTCAATATTTATGCCCTTTAGCTGAAGGCATGATCCGGAGTAATCCAACCGTCCAAAGGCCATCCATTTAGTATTGCTGACATTTACAGATAGGCCCAATCCCTCTCCAGCTACATCTACACTATTTAGTAACTCTTGGAGGTCATGTATGCTCTCTGCCAAGATGACTGTGTCGTCAGCATACCTTATGTTGTTGATCACAACACCATTAACTTATATGCAATATATAAGGCTAAAATATATATGATAAATATTGAAAATATGTAATAATTATAGTAGATTATTATTATTCTAAGAATGTCACCCTGCACTGAGACCATAACAGCTTTTAGCCAAGGCGTTCTCAGCAGAAAAAATGAAAAAAAGTAAATCTAAAAAGAAAACAAAAAACAGAAAGTTAGACAAAAAACACAAAAGAAACAACAGAATCAAAAGACAGTCTCTGTCCTGGCGATTAAGTCGTTGTATTTTATGCTGAAAATATCAACATGAACATTTAAATCATTAAATAATTTTATAGCCTTTCCGACAGGAGAATTTGGTGTATATTATTTGTACACGTATGCAAGTTAAGTATGAACAAAAATCATTTAATATCTAGTTTCAATCAGATATTTTTTTCATATATGAAAAAATACAGAAACTTTCATGACTACACGAGATTTTCGCTTAAATATGCCAAAATATGTAAAAAAAAGAAGCTATTGAAAAAGCCAAAATATGCAGACGCATATAATCTGAACTCTGATAATAATAACAAAATATTAGATAGAAATTGTGTGCAAATGCACTACAAAGTTAAATACGCAGATATGAATTATTATTGTTGTGTATAGAGTAATGTTGATTAATAATTGCATATTATTCATTAATTGATGGCAAATTATAAGTAAACACGTCATTTATATTCGCTTCATTTGTTATAATACTAAAATAGATATGAAGCTAAAGTTTAGTTTAGAATGTGTAATCCTATCACTGTCCAGAAATGCCAGAACTACTTTGTACGGAAAATGTATACCTACTTAGAAAAATATCTTTTATACGTTTTTGAGAATCAGATAAGAGACATATAGAAGTAAAACTTCATATTAAAAAATTATTTATTCATTTATTTTTATTTATAGTTCAAAACTAGTGATTGTCTTTTGTTATCTAAATAGTCCAAAATTTAGTGTCTAGTATTGAGTATCCGTGAAGTCCCCGGCAGAAATAGATCTCCCAATCTTTTCATTTCATAAATAGCAAGAAATCGTAAAATAACGTGGAATTAATCAAGTTACATCTTCAATTCAATCGAGTTCGTCGGTAGCCTGGAGGTAAAGTCTCGGCCTCGTGAACAAGGGGTCCGTGGTTCGATACCAGGTACTGGCAAACTCCCCTTTCACGACACAAGCTTTAAGTAGCTTACTGTGAAAGGTGTATAAGGTTGTATTTGGGTTTATTACAAACAAAACATAGATCTTTAAAAAAAAATTTAGCGATGAGGGATGCCTATATAAATATTGGCTCGGAGAGGACGACTTACATGACTATTACATGAAGTTTTTCCCTAGCTTCCCCCCCTTGTGGGAAATGGCATTTTAATATGAATGAATGAAGATCAAGTATTAAAACAAACAATAAAAACACTTACCTTCCTCACTAAAAACTTCATGAAAAAGTTTTTCGATTATTCTACTAAGTATTCATGTTTTATATTACCAGCTACAAAGACAGAGACAGAAATAATAACCTAAAAAGAGAAAGAAGAAAAGAAATTAATAAAACGTTTCGCTTTAACTCCTTCGTTGGTTTATTCATTCCTTTCGCTGTTCTATTACGAGTTAGGTAGGTATCTACGCCACGTAGTCGAATCGTAGTCTTCGCGTAGATTGTGACAAACCAGATGTTCTACGCCAGTATTAATGCTCTATGTACCTACTACAGAACTTTAATTGCCGTACAAAGTTCACCATTATAACAAAAGCTTTTACAACAGATTTTAGCATTACGTACTGTATCTACTTACGGTATCATAATTATTAAACTAGCTTTAAACACACCTATGTTCAGGCACTAATTAAAAAATTGAAACAAAAAACTTAAAAGGCAAAATTCAACACTCAACAACTAAAAGAAGATTTGGTGTAAAATATTAGTGATATGTTTTACTCGGTAAAGTTTAATTTATCGACTGACGGTTCTTGGTGGCAGTGCAAATAAATAATTTTCAAATTAAATACGATATCGTGTTTAATTTTAAAAACAACCAAACAACTATATATCGTGTTTCATTTTAAAAATTATTTAACTCGGCATTATTTTGTAAAATGTGTGAAACTGAGAATATCGTTCGCCAGAGCAGAAAGATAAGACGGTTCTGACGAAACCATGTGGATCGCATGAGTGGTGGCAGAATAGCCCACATCGCTGCTAACAAGACACCACTAGGCCGACAGATTGCCAGGAAGGCCAGAGAGGGCAAATTCATAGGGAATAGGTTTATATTTCCTTGGGAGTATTTTGATAAACGAGAAGTACTAGATTTTTGATCTGGTCTCTTCAAATTTAATGACAATTTTTTGCAAAGATTGTGTATTTTCTTAAAAACGGAAGTTTGTATGGTGGTAGTACAAGGGTATATTTTTACAAACGGACTTTATAATGTTTATATAAACATCATACATTTTAAGATATCTAATGAAAATGTTAAGTTTGTATTGAATGTGCAGCAATAACAATTAAAATCGTCGTGTTTTTATGTTCTACAAAATATCTCATTGTAATTATTAAAAGTAAGGGAATTAGTATCTATTATTATTTACAGAGGATTAATTTTGTTAATTTCTTTAAATTAACGGTTCGCAATATCAATTTCATTAACAATATTCTATGTCCTTTATAGCCTTTGTTTCTAATTATATTAAAGGAATTAATGTCGTCAAATAATATGCCTATATAATGATAATTGTATGTTTTCGTAACCAAAAGGTTAAGTACACAAAGGGAAAAGTAATAATTTCATAAAGTGACTTCGGGTTAAATAAAACACCTTGGTGGATTTACATAAAATGTAATAACGAAAATAACTACTAACATACTATCCCGGCATATCCCACAAGTAGGGTAGCTGACAGACCAGCTGCATATTATAATAAAATGCAAGCTGACCTCTCCATGCCAACAAACAAAACAAGACATTCAGGAAGGGTGGCAAACCTCATCGCCAAATTTCTAATGTCTTTATTTTTTCGAACACCTGCCACCCTTCATAGGACACTCAAAAACTTACAAAAATGAGTGGAAAACCAATTCTTCGTCGGGTGCTCCACGGAGATAAATTTGTTAAGTATCAACATTATTATTATTATTAAAAATTGCACCATACTGGGACCATTAGAGTTTTCAGCCAATGCAATCCCAGAGAAAACAAACATTTATAAAAGTGTTAAACAAAACATTTGTTAATGATCTAAAAACATCCTAAAGTTTTTATATTCGTAGGTGTATTGTTTTCGTCATTTCCTCAGTTGTGAGGATTGTTAAGCTTTATTTTTTGTAGGTGTAAATTAGTGTAATCTAGTGATACCAATCTTCCGTTCTTCGTTACTTTTTGTACCTTATCATTCCATCTCATCAGGTTGTCTGACCTTCTCTGTATGCCACGTATGTAGGTTCAGTAGATTAGTATAGTTTTACATAATTTCACACATTTATGGAGGGAGATTTTATTGCTATTTGCAATATCTTCCAACTAGCATTAACATAGAGACTAATAATAATTATATACTCACACTTAAAACTCATATTGTAACAATTTGGAGAAATTAATATCATAAATCCAAAAGCAAAACATTATTATTAAATTTGCATAAAGCTCATGAGCTAGCTGTTTATGAAAATAAATTAATTATGTATAATATGGAATCATTTCCGTCCCAAGTCAAAACTTTCACACGTTCAAATAAGAATATTACAAGCGTTACAAAGGATCTGATTAGCAATCTCAAATCCTAGATTTACACTCTAACCTCAAACCATCAGAACTGCCATTATATTAATTAATTAATATATTGAATATATTTGTAATAATTATTAATAATTTAAAACCTTAAAACATGGTTTAGTTGGTGAAAGCAATAAAATACAACGACCAAATATCCAGCATTAAAACTTTGAAGTGCCTAAATTTACCAAAACATCTAATACCTACTAACTGTTACATAGGCTCTCACGGCTATAGGTATTATTGTTAGTAAAACTAAATTTCCCCAAAACAATATAATTTAATAGAAATACTGCTTTACCAAACTATTACTACTAGTAACGCTTCTACTACTACATACTTCTACTAAAAGTCCGTATCATAAATACTAAAGGTTGTTGTTATAAGTAGGTATTTGGAAATTATCCAAAGTGCCTTATTAGCTTTATAGAGCCGTAAATAATACGAGTAAAACTTGTTGAGAGCAAGTAAGTAATAACCAGAGGCGGCCAATTCGATAATAAAAATCATCTTTTAAGTACCTACGTAGGTACTAAATAACAGTAATATTAAGAGAAAATCGTATTAATCTTTTTAAATTAAATTTCTATATTTATATGAATAGTAATTTCACGAATAGTAATGTTACTTGCAGCATATATTATTGATGTGTTTTGCACTGCAAATACACCTACTTATTTTTTATTATTTGTTTTATATATAATGCTTTTTATTCTGTACTTGTATAGTCTCGAAATGAATTTATAAATTTCTATGGGAAAAATAGAAAAAAAAACATATCGTTGGATCGGATAAAACGATCGGATAAAAAAAACATATCGGACGATCCAAACGCTTAATAAATCTAGAATGACCAAGAATTATTGTCGAATCGATTCATTCTTGTCGTGGGAAAGCAACACCTGTACATGGAGCTATCTGGGAGCTACAGTTTAGCATCTAAATAATAAATATTATATTAAAATGATCTCCCCATCAATTAATTTGCTATCGAAACTTTTCCGGGAAATATTAACTCATTGTTTATACAATTTAAATGAAGATATTATATAAAAATGAAACTTAATGTTTTCTTTCATTATATTGTCTTTTACAGAAAATTTAATTTAAAATGTTCATTGACTACGTGATGGTGCAAACAGAAAAGACAAATTGCTGCACGAATTATTAAAATTGAAGTCGTAATCAAATGATGTTTAAAATATAAATCACTGTTTGACGAAGAGTATTTTTAATTTTAGTTTACATTTTATGCAACAAATATTCTTTGCTAAAGTAATAGATATAATAAATCTGCGTTCAAAATTAAACATTAATATATGTACATACATGTGTCCTTTTCAATGTTTTTTTCTATTTATAGCTTATTGTCTAAGATGATGGATGCAAAGACTTGCATTGGAAGGGCGCTATTAACTTTTCCGATATTTTTTAGTTTATTTTATTAATGTTTTGTCAACTTTCTGTGTATATCTCTATAAGATAAATAAATAAATATGTACGTTTATGTTATTTTTACAATGAAATGATAAGTTAATTCATCACTTTTCTCTGTGAATACGGCTATACTACGTTTAGAGAGTTCATAGGTGTAATAATTAGAATTAAGTAGTGATGTATGCATGAATCTTAGTCTACCATCTCCAACTAAACGATTCATGATCAATGTTTGGACATTAAAGAATTTGTTGATAATATATTACTCGCTGACACGCTAGAGTCTGGTATGATCATAAGTCATTCTGTATGCTTGTCTAGTCTTCAAATACATATCACTTCTTAACACAGAAATAGCATTAGACTACCAATCAAGACACATAAATTATGAGTCAGTTAGTAAATATTAATATGTTAATTCATTAGAAATGTAGAGACATTTACCAGACAAATAATAGAAAAACTAATGGTATATATACAAACTTGCATCCATTGAACTAATGCAGACTTTTTTATAGTAAGTATTATAAAAAGAGCCCTTAAAAATGTAACATTTTAAATCTAAAAAACGAAAGTAGTTTAGCTGTTGTATAACTATTAACACGTAGTGTTAATAGATGGCGATGTTAAGTCCTCACGCTGTATCAGGATTCAAGAAGACTGTATTCCAAGATACAAGAGAGTTGAGGCTACTGCTAGTGAAGAAAAACACCTGCTTAATACACAATAATCGAAATCTCACAGAAAATGTCTACTTATATTATATACATCCCTACCCCAAAGCATCCCTTAGTAGGCAGAGACGGGACTCCAATTCAAATGCCCTTACAAACTTCTATCGTTCTGAACATTTTCACGCCGATTTCTCTGATTAAACACATTAGTTAAGTGCACCATAGAACAAATCGTTAAGTTAGCAAGGTTTTTCATTAAATCAGAGTTTAAACACATCTAATTATTAGAAAGATATAAATATGCTTCCTCATTGCGAGTACGGCTACATAGGTATTATGTTTATAGGTACAGTTACATTAATTAATCAAGAAGTTGTTATCGGTTCCGACAATAAATTAACAAACACCTTTGCATAAAGTTAACGTAGAGAAATGTTAGAATTATTATAACGACTGCATTCTTATTAACTCTTTATAGAATAGTGTATATATTCGTATGTATGTAATTATAAGGTACTTGATAGTTTGACAATACAGCGACTGAATGTGAACAACGCATATAAATTACATTGAACCCACGTCATTAAGATAACGATAATTATCCACAAGTATTTTCAACACATAAGATAAATGAAACTATCTTGTGTAATGTATGTTATTATATGTGTACATACAAGCTTTATTCCCAACCTTGGTCTGAGAATAAATATCAAACTTATAAAAACAGGGTGATAAGCAAACTTCATATAAAAAAACAGATTTTGAATATGTATCCTATATTTTTTTATAAAAGATGTATCTGGGTTTTTGTTTTTAACCCAAATACAACCTCAAATACCTTTCACAGTAAGCTTAAAGCTTGTGTCGTGAAAGGCGAGTTTGTTTTCATAATTTTCTGAAAGCTTTGACATAGTCGCTTATTTCTCTGTTAGAAATTAAATAAGATACATATTTTTTACCAGGAACATGCTCGAATAATGAAAGCTTTCCTAAAAGGCAATAGTATTTCAATTGCTTGTCTGATCAAAGCTGCTATAAGAATATACTTGAAAAAAAAACTTTTTCACTCTTTAACACTCCTCTCGAAAGCACAGTGCATAAACTAACCCATTCTATTCAGAGCGGGTCTGCGCCAATCGAGCCACCTCTGCTCACAACATTACTGACACTATAATATTGTTTTTACAGAAACAGTATTTTGTGATAAAATGCCCTAAGATATATTAAAGAAAATATTGTGTTCTTTTCCAACCAGTTATTGGAAATTCTCAACATATGATCCAGTCAATACCTACAATAATAATATACTAATAAACAAACTAAAATAATATATCCACAGGTATTTAAAAGTAGTAATAATATTATGTCCGCACATACAAATATTTCCATACATCACAGTGAGCAACAGGTGTCACACAGAGAGACGACAACTCGTACCATACATAATACTTGAATATTATTATTATTTAAGTCTTTTTATACACTTTTTATCTTAGATTTTATACTACCTGTACTAGTAGAATAATGTCCCTCTGTTGTGACATTGAAATGAGTAGATAAAATCTAAGATAAAACCTTTACCTACCGGTAGGTATTATTTAAAGTTTCATGTACATTCATTCGTTTATTTTATTCTGTGATATTTCTTTTTAATAATAATTATTAATTTTAGAAATGAGTATTCTGGTAAGGGAGTCCGACAAGTTGGTAGGAGTTATTGATCATTCACTCTGTCGGTGTTTAGGTAGTAGAATTCCATATCGAAATAAATAAAACAAGTGTTTTATTCTACTATTGTTCTATTCTGTGAGAGAGACGTCTTTCTTTGTTTAGGTATTAATCAATGTAAATTGTATTCAATGAACAATCGAGGCTATCAGCGCAAAAGTGGTTAAAGTGTAATCCACATTTTTTATTGGTTAGGTACGGTTCTGGTGTAAAATACATTCCTTTCATTATGAACTTTCAATGCAATAGTGGAGCAAGCCACCTTTTGATAATAAATTAGTAAATTAAAAAAATGTTCACAAATAAAAAAAAATCATAAAAGTTTTACCATATTTTAATATATTTCGTGACCTCATTATGTCCTTAAAAAGTAGTCTGGGAATACAGTCTATTTCCACTGACAACCTCAATTATTATAGTACTTAGATACCTAATTGATTATTTATATCTTCCCAGTAAAGGAAGTGATATAATAATATGTGTATGTCTGTACAATTACATACTCATGTAATTTCCAATAAATGTTTGTGATTTTATATTTAAAGCAGATGCATTGGAATTTCAACAAGATCATTACAATTATTTTTTTTTTCTTCTCGTTAATAGTCTAAAATTAGTCTAGATTTAATAATTCAGCGATATATTGAATCATAATATCTTAAATTCACAAATAATATAGGTAAAAGACAACTAACGCTACCTGGTGATACAAATGTCCGTAAAGTTTGTTTTAAAAGAATAATTTTCTATTTGCGATTATTTTGAATGAACCGCAATCAAAATAAGGCAATTTGTAATACAAATAGAATACAGGAATAGCGAATTAAATGTATATTTTAACAAACGCAAAATGATGTCAAATTAAAAATAACGGGTATAAAATTGATAATAATTCGCTGAGAGATAAAAAAAAAGCCGATTATTTAAACTCCGACCGTTAATATTAATAAAACAAACCTGTTTTCCTTTTATGAAATTGAATAATAAAATGCGTCAATGAAGCATAAAAAAAATGTTTTATTCAAAACGCGGTTAAAACATAAAAAAGAAATCTGTAAAAACAGTTTTTACTAATTGTATGTAATTTAGTTTTTAACTATCTTAATAGATCAGAAAATATAGCATCATTAAAGAACACAGTATTCTTGACACTCCAATATTGCTAATGTTTCCTGGCCAAGTTGGTAAACCGAGAGAGTTCTCATAATTGTAGGTATTTACTAAAATAATGTATGTATCTAATCTAAATTTTACTTAAAGATCTCGTATCTGATTCATATTTTGCGGGGATATAAGTATAGTTTGCTACTGATGGGGAAGATTGAGGGGCAGCGTGGTCCTGGTAAAAGGCAAACGTATTGGCTGCGCAACATTAGAGACTGGACCTGGATGAGATATGTGGGGGAACTGTTCCGGGTCGCGCATGATAAAGAAGCCTTCACCAGAGTGATTTCAACGTCGGGGGACGTGATACGGCACAAGACGACGAAAAAAGAATCTGCCTGTATATCCATTTCCGTAAACAAAGAGGATAAAACACCTGACCAACTTATTATAACATAACATACATAGATAATTCACACAGATCGAGCTAGTCCCAAACTAAGATGAATCTTGTATTATGGGTAGGTACTAACGCGACGATACGCACATATAAAATGCACTACACATATATACATACATGTAACACCCAGACCCAGGACAATTTGAAAAAGGTCATTCTTCACTTTGCCCTGGCCGGGAATCGAACCCGGGACCTCGTGACCCAAAGGCAAGAGCGTTACCTCCACGCCACACCGGCCGACTTATTATTCCTTACACACTTTTTTCACATCCTTCCCATAATTCTAACTAGAATTAACTAATTTTACATATAGAACAAACTCTTGTCACACTTTTTAGAAATTATTTTAAAGAATGGAAACAGGAAGGTACATTAGTTGTTGCGGACCTACCCATACCCACATATCTCAGAAGACGGGAGAGTCCTACTGATACTTATCCAAATAGGTACACACGATAGGTAGGTATGTATGTAGTTCTGTTATGAGTTGTTGTGGAATTTAATGAGTGCATGTTTCACAGATATGTCATCCTCCGACACCGCAATGTATGTATGTATGGAACTCGGGCTATACAAGCAAATAATATCATACTACTTGTACTAGCAGTTGTTGTAGTATGCAAAGACGCATTATACCATAGACTAGAAACTTACACAAAATATAAGTATAAGGTCCAATAGAATCTTGGGTCCAAAATATTTTCAAATTAATCTTAAAACAGCATTGATCCAAAGTTGTGAAGTAATCTATTGTAAGATGTGTTGTCATCGAAAATGCTGGGACCCCTGGGTAGTGACGGTACCCCCCCCCCTTCTCCCTACCCCTTTCCCATTCTCGGAGGGCGCAGTTATTTATTTTCCGCTTCGTAATTTAACAACCAGGCTTAAGTTCAAAATTTCTATGCTCCATCTCAGTCGCCAAATTTTCTAAAAGGTATAAGAATTCAGATTTTTTAATGATCCCTCCAGTTTTGTTAAAGACTATTTTGGAATATTTGGGACTGCAAACTGAAAACGAATAGCAAATATGTTGGTATTCCGGGGGAGCAGGGCACGGACCTCGTACATCTTTATGGTTAAGACGAATATGATGTTTAATACTTACGATAAGTGGAAGTGAAATAGCAATGACATTTTAATGCCAAGAAATGAAACAACAAATAAATGTATATTGGGATAATATTTATTTTGTAACCTAAACTCTAATGAATTAGTGGAACGATTCTGGTCTATATTTATATGTCAATGGTAAAATACCTTTTATAATCAAATGACTATGCATTGCTGACTACACTTAGTACTGCGATTAACCTCAGTAATCCTCAATGTTTTTTAGAGTTTTCATCAACATCATAGTAGATCTAGTAGGAGTTTTTATTCGTTTACGTTACATAGTAGGTACTGAGTGAATAGAGACTTTACGTTTGTATAGAACATGTAGATAAGATTATACTACTTCATCATATAAAAAGTTGTTAATAAACTATAAGGTATAGACGACTCCGACAAAAAAATACTTGCAATTAACGTGTATTTTATAATATCAAAGTGAAGAAAAATAGATGAAATAAAAAAGATAGGTATTCTAACACATTTTCAATCAGCAAACGAACGTCGCGTACAGATAAAATAAAATTACACAAATACAGTCGTTACGCTGCGGATAAAATAAAAATACACTTTACGAAAATGGTGTTAAACGAATTAGCGATAATCGAATATGAGTTTATGTATAATATTACTCGTCGTTCGTACATTGAATTTCGCATGTAGTCGTTTGAGGTATAATAGTACAGAGTCGGTGCGCGGTGTTAAATTTAATTAGTGCGCGAACCCACCCTGGCGACAGGGCCGGGTGATTCATTACTTAGCCTTGTGGTGTGCTACTTACTACAAAATATAATATGCGATGATGAAATTCTATTAATATCATATAATTATAATACAATATAATGGTCTATAAAATTTCATATACGGATATTACAGTGCATTTAAAACACGGTAGCCGTGATTTTGTGTTTATACAATAACCGAATATATCTGAAAAAGGGATGAAAAAATTCAGTTAAAGTATTGTAAAGAGAGTTTTGGATATGGAAGAGACCGCGCAGACTACTGACAACCTGGATCTCAACCATAAAAAGAAACCCGAGGGCAGCGGAACTTGATCCAGCATAGGTGCAAGATAATTATACTTGGAAAATGAGGACTGAAAGAGCCGACACCAGATAGTGGAAATGCAAGGCCAGGAGGAATAAGAGAAAATAATAAAAAAAAGTCTTCGTGCATGGGTTCTTTCTTAATGCGTTTAATTATTTTTATTTTGTTTTATATTTTCCGTTTTCTTAATCGGGTACTTTTTGCTATTCTGATAAGCGATTGAAGTTTTGTCTTTAAAGCACTTTCCCAAATAGACCAAATCTCACAAATTCTTTACATATTTCTCTCTTAGCTCTGAAAGTTATGAGTTATTATTCCGATATGATACAAATTTGTATATTTTTCTTTGCCTAACTTACATAGGTGCGTAATTACTAATTTTAAACATTTATTTTTTATATGAAAATAATGTGACTTGGAGTCTGATTATCGAGTAAGCAAATCTAACAATATTTTATTCCTTTTTGCTAGTTCAGAAAGCTCGTTACAAAGATTCGATGATAAAGTGTGCTAATAAATACATTTTTATAAAACCAAATCACTATTCTCCGAATGCTATTCCTGGATCAAATTTTCACATTAATTAATTATTACTGCTATTTCACACCATCGCTAGCAGCAGAAAATACTTCGTTAGTACCTCTAAAGTGGTACAACGATTCCGTATGTGGAAATTAGAATTTTCCGAATTTATTCCATTTCTCGTTTATGCAAAGTGCAGATGTATTTATGGCGAATGGGTAGTGGTCCAAGTCACTATTCAGACGATGTGATAAATATGGTAAATTTACTAGAAAACAAAGACTTCAATAATATGATAAGATTCATAATGTAATTTTTTTTTTCGTTCATATTGTATTGTAAAAAGGCGTAAGTAGTACATTTTCTTAATAGATAAATTATTGCATTTGGATACATGCGTCCATTCACACAAAGATTCACACGATATGTCAGGAATATATCCATATCTTAATTAACATAACAACATTCCAAAATAATCCCATATATATCACGTTTATTGCTAAATGTTATTAATCCTCTGATATAGAATCTACCTCCAAAATTAAAAATCTATGCATTGTTTTACTGTCCATATATAAACCCACAATAAGAAGAATTACAATGTGTCTCTATTTGATATACCTAGTTGATAAATACATCGCTGTCATTTAAATATATATTTTACGTATTCCGCATTTATAAATACTTGAAATAGAATTACAAACGGAATAACATCAACTTATTCTTATATGGAGGAGCTATTTAACATTTCCATTACGCAACTCGTCAATATAAAAAGTATATTCGCCGATTAATCTCAAAACTATATTCGATGCATTGCCCGTTGCCTAAATAGCTTCTAACTGGCGGTTTTAGGAATTTATGAGTCCCTTAAAATTTACAGCCCTCTATATTTCATACTGTGATCCTTGCATGAATGTAGATTCATAACCAAATATTCTGTCCATTGGATGAGATACATTCAACATTTTGTGAACACAAAGTATTAAAAAATGTCTTTAATTCAAACGCTAATAAAATGAGGTTTTATTGCTCAACTGATCTCAATCCTTTTTTAAAATAATATCTTCGAAAGACATCGGTACACATTATATCTTAGCCAAAAGGCTTAATTACAACATCAATATCAGAAAAGATGATTTTTGGAACATAAAAAAAAAACATTTAATATATTCTTGATGACAGTGATTCTATTAATTTCCCTGAAAACCTTTTTCATCTTTCGGTAATTAACAATCCACTTGATTGCGCAGGATTTTACGACAAATTATCTCCTTAAAATTGTTGGCCCTACTTATGTAGCTTTTTTAGCTGCATTTCTAACGCTCCAATATTGTAGCCATGAGAACATTGTATTGTGAATATGAATAGTTCAGCCGTTTGATAAAATATAGATGGAAAAGAGTACAATACAGAATTTATAATCTTTGATATGAAATTACAGTAACGCTTAACATCTATGATATTACATTACATAAAATTACAAATGATGTTCGCAAGGCTCTAAATTCAGAAAAGTTATAAAATATTTCAAAGTCCTATTATAATATGGAGCAGAAAGAATTAAAGCTATAAGTCACACACATACGTTACTGCTATGAATAATCTATGAATCAAATTGAGAAATAGTAGCAGTACTTTGTACTGAACGGACCAGACCATAGAACATTCCAGTTCACTTCCGAATAATACATTATTTATAATGTACACAGATGTACTAAATATAGTTATAAAATATTATTTAGGTTGATATAAATTTTAATATTGAAATAAGTTTTATTTTTTATCTTTGTATCACCTATGTCTAAATATTCCTTTCGAGCCTTCAGCTTGGGTGGACCATCCATGTGGAATGATCTTCCTGAATAAGTGCGTAAGACAGTCTCTTGCTCTGTTCAAGAGTCGATTTAAAACGCACTTGTTTGGCATATCATATATTTTATATAAATTGTACAATTTATTGTTATATTATACCTATATGTTGAGTTTTATAATTTGCTTATGAATATATATGCATTAAGCTCAAGTCACGAGTATAAACACAATATTTTAGAATATGCCTTGAAGAGAATCATTCCACAAAACGGCGCACTAATATATTGACTTGTTATTATTATTATCTATTTATCGGCGTACACTATTTTACGCGGTGTTGCTGGTGAGAATAGCGTCATCCTTCAATGAAGTAGTCTTCTTTGTATAACAATATTTAAGATTCTGGTAGGTAGGTACTATTCAAAGTGAGGTTAATTTATTGAATACTATTTTCCGTTTTAATAGCACTTATCGTAAGTTTCCACTAAGAATTGTCGGTCGGTAAGTTGAGTTTTAGCACTTCCAAAGTAATGTTTTAAATATATGTATTGTAGGTGTATCTAATCTTTTATGTTATGCACATTGAAATTCTGATGTGAGTGACTGTGGGATTTTTAGTAATTAATTTCTTTAAAACCAATCGATTTACCTTCCGGTCATGTAATGAATGGATAATACTACCTAACTGCGATAAAAATATAAGCATAATACATTATAAAAGATAACATACCTCTAGCGATTGTTATAACATGTGTTATACTCATATATGCTCATTCAGGTGAAGCAGCTTAGTGTAGGTAGGTGGCTACAGCTAAACGTTAACCATTGACTTAAAGTTTTAAGACATAGACTAGTAAAACAGTACTAATTTTATTCGGAAACCAGGATCAAAAATTCCTCCCTTCTGTAGGTGCCCTGTCAGGTTCCCCCGACGTTGGCGATCATTCTGGCATAGCCTCTCGGTCCTGCGCTGTCTGGAATAACTCCTCCACACCTCTCATTCCAGCCCAATCTCGTATATTGCGTAGCCACGATGTTTGCCTTCTGCCAGCCCCCCGACGTCCCTCTATCTTGCCTGTCATAATCAAACGCAGTACACTGAGAAAAATACTAACGAAATTTCACAATGAATCATTGGTACGTACTATTAGATTAGGACCATATATAGTACAAACGATTCATTAGTACGAATCTATAATATTAACTCTTGGCAAACAAGTCGTTGTTAAATTTACCAACGATTTGTTTGCGACAAGTTAATATTATAGATTCGTACTAATGAATCGTTTGTACTATCTGTGGTCCTAATCTGATAGTACGTACCAATGATTCGTTGTGAATATTTTTCTCAGTGTATGTGATACTTTTCTTGACGCATTATATGACCCAGATATGAGATTTTCCGCACTTTGACATCCAACAGGAGTTCTCTGTCCATTCCAGCTCTTTTTTTGTGACCCTATCAGTCTAATGGATACGAAGCATTCTTCTATGAAGCCACATTTCAAATGCCTCCAAGCGAACTAAAATTAACAATTTTATTTTTTATTTAAAGAAAATGGGCAACATACAAATAAAGTTTAACAAAATGTAATATAATGAGGATTTTACATAATTATTGTACTTAATCAGCCCGTCTTTAAATTCATTGTTCCTTTTTAACTGCCAGTACGGTACAAAATACAGAAAGAAAAAAAGAAAAACTAAACACATATATCATTCCTGTCTAATGTGGAAAACATCAGAAAACTTAAGATTTTAGGTTATATTAATAACTTTTACTAAACACGTAGATATATTTTTATATTTAAAATACCTGTCAAAGAATACATATTATGATGCGCTCTACTTTACTCGTGTTCTAAATAGAGCCTTTTTCAATTTCTTCTCTTTTTAAAATTGAGATACAAATCAACATATTAAAATATTTTCACTGGCTTTATCATGCATTGATCATTACGGTTAAATACATCGTTTTGTGTATTAACATTATAGTCATGTTATTATTAGTTTAATTAACTTATACTATACCTACTGTTTGAATACCGAGATATTGAATACAGATAATATGAGTTCCTATATAGGTAAGCGGCTCTAGCTGAGTTACATTGTTTGTTGTATTGAATGAACAATATTTCGTTATTACATATTGTAATATTGAATGAATTGTATAATATGTAGGTGTATAAATAAATGCAATTAATGAACTTTATAAATAAACAATATATTTTTGAACTCACGATAAAAAATAATTTTAGAAAAATCGCTAGCTTAAAGTTAGAGTATCGGTAGAATTAAACCTTTCTTAAAATAATAAATGCATAACTTTTATTTTCTAATAAAGGAATAGATGCAAGTTTTCATTAAAAACATTAGTTTTTCCGTTAAATATTACCTGACACCAGATAGGTATAAAGTAGAAGATGTACATAATTATGTATAAAACATTTCCAAACACCCTCACACTAAAAAATATTCTTATTTCGTGAAGATGGATTTGGAACCCGGGATCTCATGATTGAACGCCCGATACTTTACCTTCGGGATATTTACCACCTTGAACTTATATATTCACGCAATTATCAATACACGCGTCAGTCTTCTGACCACCCCACTTAGGTAATTATTACAAACGAAAAATATTTTTTTTTTTCAATTATTTTAGAGGCATTAACTATGTAACAATTTCTAGACATTTTTAAATAAAATATTTAAACTTGAATTACTTTGTTTATTTGTTGGAATTTAAATATAATTTAAATATAATTAATAAAATAATAGCCCCTAATAAATCCCCATTACTATCTCTATTCAGTAATACGCCAACACCAGCTGTGTGATTCATTGTCTTTTGTATGTATGTATAAATATCTATTATTATTATTATCTCAAAATTATTATTATTATTGTTGTTATTTTACTTATAGTTCTATCTTTGTAAGTCAGTCTTGAAAAGCTCGTCAATGGTGCAAGTGCACTGAAATCGCGATAGCGTAATTTAAATTAATGTAACAAATAAACATAGTAATTCAAGTTCAAATATTTTATTTAATTTTTTTTTTATTAATATTTACATTTTAAATCATTTATGGAAAAGATTTCCCATTAAAAATTGTCTTATAATGAACTGAATACAGAAAAATTCATAAATCAGCCCTACTACAAATATAAGTTAAAATACTATAAGTGAATTGTTGTCTGTGTATTTCGTGTGTAAATATTTCCTATATTATAAAATATATAGAATTGATGGGTATAGCATAACAGATAAAAGCAAAGACAAAAACAATGTTAATGGTGATGCTTGCGGATATCCGTAAGAGACGCCGAAACGACGACAATCGAGATTGAAAAAGTCGTCTGTCTCTCTTCGAAGAAAATAATATCGTAACAAATAATAGGTAGTATACCTCCATGTATATATAAAAACACAATCAAAATGAGTATGTATGTACTACCAAGTAAGTATATTGTCAAGTGTGCACATATAATAGTGTACCCAATACCATGACACTATAATAGGTAGGTATATGTGCATATAATGTTACCTACAATCATGTGTACCTATGTCATTTTTCAGGATTGGTTTGTAGAATCGAGGGTGTAAATATTTCAATTCGTTCCTATATAATTATGTATGTTTGTATTTACGCTTGTCTATAATTTTATTTTGTTGTAACATCTAACTTTGTTTCATGTTTCTCGTGATTGTATTTTTTTTTAATTTCAAAACAGTCACAAAATTAATAAATCGTTAATATAATGAATCATCTGAAAATTTTTAATAAAAATATTTGATGTGTACTATTAAAAAAATCAAAAATCCAGCCTCTTACAGTAGGTACCTACCCATTTATTACTGATACCGTGTATACTTAAAACATGTTTCACTAGACAAGAAACACACTGTTTTAAATACACAAACATATCTATCTCATCAATAAATAAATTTGCATGGTTCGTAAATGTTCCAAATTTAAAAGTGCATAAAATATTATTGTTTTATTTAAAATGAACAACAAATTAAATAAGGAGTTCAAAATTGAAAAGTAGGTACCTTTGGTTCAAAAATACTTTTATAAAAGTGTTAAAAAAAAATTCGATATATCCACCAATATTATTTTATTTAGTAAATATTTACTCTACATTAACTACTGATATAAATTCTACAAATAAAACGAATTTTACAATACAGTTAGTGAGTTAAACGCACACGCAAGATTTATATGAAATGACCTATAGAAATAAAAAAAAACAAAGCTTGTTTTTAATTCAATTTTATAAATATTTGCTGAACAACGCTTAGGTAAAAGCTAGTATTGTAGTAAAACCTCTCTAGTAACAGTTTCATAGCTTTATCATAGAATTTCCTTTGCCAAGATTTTACTCTGTTATTGAACTGACCAACGCTGGAAGACTTACTGTGTGTCCAAGAAAAATATTATAGTATCAGTGTTATACTAGCTTTCAATGCGGATTTACTAGGAAAATTATCAACAAATTAACAATTTATTACAATGAGTGTTAGTTGAAAGCAATTAAGTGGTAATCTAGTCATCTGAGCAATAGATTTTTAACAAGTCAACGAGATTTATGAGCAGTAAATAATATGATAAATGTTTTTTTTTTTTTTTTTTTAAATATTTATTTTTACCGTTAAAATTACTGGAGGTATGTTTTTGTGATATTACTGTATGCAAATAGATATTGCTTGTATTAAGTATTTTATTGGTGAAAACTTTTGTTGTTGTTTTGTGTGCTGGGTTTTGAATACATTTTTTTTTTCTTTTTTTTCTTATAACGGCCGTTCACTGTATTAATAAATAAATAAATAGAAATTTGACGGTTTTTTCTGTTAAAGGCAAGATAAGAGTATTTTGTGATATGTGACTTGATGGCATAGCTTCACAATAATTATCATACCAACACAGCATTTTTAACAAGCGGGATAGCCAGCGGATTACCTGCACGTAAAAAACATGCAAATCATCCTCTCCGTGCCAATAAAAGCTAAGACATTCATAATGGGCGGCATACCTCATCGCCGAATTGGAGATAGTAGAAACGTCTTATGCGTGATGTTTAACGAATAGGTACCTACCTGTCTTTTACAACACATTCAAAAATTTACAAAAAAGAGTGTAAGACCTATTATTTGCCGGTAACTTCAGGAGATTTTCATTTCACTCAACAAAAAATAATAATATCAAAAAAACAGAGATTATTTTGTCCAGGTGAATAGATAGTATTATTTACTTATTGCTGGCTTATTTAAAACGAACAAAATGTATACACAATCACGCATAGAAACAAATGAACGGATTCAAATGTTTATTAAATTTTCTGTTTCACTCGTACCTATGTGTCGCTGCACTAGACAGATAAATGTATTTCCCTAGTATCAAAATTGATTTCTCTCAATTCATTCGCTTCTCTCTCTTGACCACCTTAAAAATGGTTTGTAAACTAAAAAAAGTTGCACAAATCAGACGGTATGGCGCTGCAATATACTCACGAATATTCTTTTAATCATGGAAAGTAAAAACTATATTCTTTTACATTTGTGTAGTGTAAATTATGTCGATTTTGCAAGGTTGATCTTACATACAGAAATTGGTCATTTTTCATGGTCTGTGAAAAAAATAATCAAACTGAACGGCATACGTCATCGCTGAATGGAAAATGTAAAATTTATATTATTTTACGTCTTCATCGTGATGATCGTTTCTTACAAATGTGTTTTATAACGGATTCATCTAAAGCAGTGTTTCCCAACATCCTTTATGCCATGCCCCACCGTAGTCTTTTCAAAAGTCAAATGCCCCACCGACCTCTTTTTTAATTAAACAGTACATATATGATAACTGAAAATAACGCAGTGTCCCACCTCTGAAGCGTGATGCCCCACCTGTGGTAAACACTGATCTTAAGGAAACGAACGACTATTTTTATTCGTTACTAGATGTACCTACCCGGCGTCGCCAGGGTGAATTTCATAAAAATTTTCGTTATGGCAATACGTGACAGCGGAACTGTCATACCAAACGTCACTTTCATACAAAAATACAATACAAATTTTCGACTTTTTCTTTGGATTTTCCAGAATTTTTATTTCATACATACCTTCTCCTGGTAATTACAAACACAACAAAAAAGAATCAGCCAATTCGGTTCAGCCGTTCTCAAGTTATGGGGGAACATACATGGTCAATCCATTTTTATTTATATAGATATAAAATCAAATTGAAAGTTCTGATGGTGAGCATATTAATAATTGCCTCTTTTCTTACAAATTATACGAATAATGACTCCGAAAATAAAGCGTTATGATTTCAATTTACGCATTTTAAAACCATACAATGAGTTTTCTTTCACAAAAGTTAATACACATTATGGTTTACTTGCTTACGTTCGCAATAAGTAGTTAATATTTACTGAAGCAAATTACTGTGGGTACCTATGTGGTAAAAATAAAGTACTTTTTTTAATATCCATCACGGCGCCTCACAATTATAGCGAAGGCGAAATATTTTTAGATTTTTCTTAGTACTTCGTAAAATAATACGATAGAATTAGTGTAGATAATCACATAGAAAGAGTATGGAAATTATATGTTTCACCAGGGGTGGTTCCTCCTTAGGACTTTTGACACTTGCACTTCCTTTAGAAATTCAATAAGTATTATAATATTATATTTATATATCGATTGAGTAATTGTTTATTTGAAAAATTCCATTTTGATATATGTAAAAACACAAATGGTTTAAGTTACACAACATTAATTGTTATTATTATTTTATTATTATTCATCACCTCATCATCTCCGTCGGTCCTTCAATTCAGAGGTTCGTAACCATCGTGCCTCGTTCTATAAACCATTCGTCTCTACCTTGAGTGATCCTCCGCCATATTCAGGGCATCATGCAGTGAGCTCTGTGGAGGTGGTCGTTCCATCTTGCTGGTACTCGGTAATATTATTATCATTATTTTCTGGCAAACACTTTAACAAAATATTTTCAATTTTCTTATAAACTTCAAATGAAATATGTCGACATCTGCCCATTAGGTAAATATTTAGTTTTCGTATGTCCTTCTGTTGTCAGCATTTTAATCTTAGTCCAAGAAAAAAAAACAATATATAATTCTGTATGGATGATTTTTGGGCGCCGTTCAATGGAATACCCATTTCTCTCCTAATCGTGCGAATCAAGAAAGAAGATCGATTATTTCTATATAAGAGTATTTTTTATATAATTCCTCCGCACTCCCGCAATTTCAACCCACCAACCGCCGCTAGTTTTAACGTATGCGAATATAAAACCGATGTAGTATAAAAGTAACATAAAATGCGCAAACATAAAAATATGAAAAGTAAGAAATTGAAGTGAATAATATTGTTATTATTATTATTTTGTGATTATTGTTGAAGTATTAAAAGTCTTATGAAATTATTGTACATTAAATGAAAATGCATGCCAAGATCTCTTAGTATGGGTAGTCCATTATATTAGTACCTATAGCGGTAGAAATATATGTAGTATAGTATATATCAAACATGAAACGGATATCCAGCAAATAGATATTTGTCATCCGGCTTTGAGTGACCTATCCGTCAAGCAAAAGCTCAATATTCGATAGGAAACCGTTCGATGTCTAATTAAATGTATACCTTCCATTCCATTTAAGTCTTTCACCTTTTTCAATACGTCTCCGTATTTCCTGGATATAAACATTGGTAAAAGACTGGGACATTTTTTATGCCCAAACATTTAGTTTCAATATATGTAATTGTAAACCGTGGTGCACCGTGCAAAGAATTGGTCTCCAACTCTTATCAGTAAGTTTTCATGTGCTTTGTTAATAAAGGAAGCTGTTCGAAAAAAAAAAGAAATTTTACATCTGAAATTCAGCGATAAGGTTTGCCACGATCTTTGTGGCAAACCTTAATATCAGCAATTTTGTTGGCATGGAGAGGAAAGCTGGCATATTTATCAAATGCAGCTGGTCATCTTGCTACGCCACTTGTGGGTAATGCCATGATGGGATAGTAGCAGTACAATCATTTGCCAATAGACACAACATAACTATTATAAGATATAACAATGAAAATAAAAATAAAACAAATGCTGCTCCTCATTATATAGATACATGTAGTGTAACCCCGAATCACCCATCCCCAATATATTTGATGAGACATGCTAACCATCATTAATGTCATTTTTATGGCATGGAAAAAAGTATATAAATTTTTTTATATAAATTTAGAAATCAAAAACAGTCCTTAATAAAATTTGCTCTTATCTCTGATAGAAACTTTTGGTTATAGGATGTCTGATTAAGGATCTCGTTCAGCTGTGGTAGCTTAGTCGGATACGATAATCCGATATCCGTTTCATCACTTATATCCATAGTGCACTATGCACTCTATGTGTTATATTATATAATAGTAAGTAATAGTGTAAGTATGGTGTGAGTATTCCAAGAATATGATGTTTATTACTACCAATGCCATTGTTCATTTCTAAGTACAACATATTTGTACTTAGTACTATGATGTACTTTACTTAGCGTATTGAATAAATCATCGTCTTGTGAAATGCTTTTACGAACTATTCGCGTATTCAAAGCGAAACTACACAATGTCACGAAACACCGTTTTTCAGTATGACCATTCAAAGTTAAATCAACATAATCACTAAGGATAAAGAAGGATCTAAAATCTTTAATTTTATAACAATTGTACATTTTTTTTATTACGTGCTGTAAATATGCAAGCTGTTCTCTCCGTGCTAACGAAAAAATAAAATGTTCAGAATGGGCTGCGAACCTCATTTTATTATCTTTTACATTATTCAATGAATTCATTATTCAAATTAGAAAATATTTAATTTAATTTATCAATTCAATGCCTATGATACATACGACGTAAATACCTACATGTATCCGATATTCTCATCTAACGAAATTTATTATTTTATTTTCGTGTTTATTCTTAAATTCAGCGATGAAGCTTGTCATCCATCCTTATTGTCTTAATTTTTGTTGACACGGAGAACTGGAAAGCTTGTATATTTATCACAAGCAGCTTGTCCGCTGGCTTTCCCACTTGTGGGATATACCGTGATGGTATAGTAGTACTAGTACCTAGCAATGTTTTAGAATTGATGATACAATTTTCAGTGTCTTTTAACGCGTTTTGGCATGTAAACGACACTTAATTATTGTCCAGGAAACAAATAACAAAGTCACTTTGACCAAAATTGGACATAGTACAGTTTCCTTGCAACAAATGGATATATATGTAGCATCCTTTATTATTTTATTATTATTTATGTATGCAAAAGCAAAATGTTTGATTTAATAGTGTTGTATAACTTGACATAAAATCATGAAATACGACCTCGTATACGCAGAGCTATAGTTTTTATGGGGCATCAGTATTCTTCATGTTTTATAATATTCCCTTTCTCTGAATCAGCGGTGATGCTCATAATAATGTTATTATGAATAGATTTGTATGAATTAAAATGTGTTTTCTATTTAATCACATTGTGTATTAAAATAAATTTCCACTTTTATTAAATAAAATTATAATTTTGTATTTAAAATGTTGCTCCTCAGTATTAATTGTTATAAGTTACAATAATAATATTAAATTAATCTCCAAATCTAAACTTTAAATTTTTCCCAGAAAAAAAAATCAATATTTACTTTTTGTTGTATGTTAAAAATAAAATTAAATACAGTTTCATCCATTCAAATTGAATTTGTAATAGTTGAAGAACAATTTCATATTTTATTCCGTCCACTGTTTTGAGAAAGTATGTATGAGTACTTAAAAGAAAATCTTAATAATTAACATAATGAGATAATAAATCTGTATATCTATGAACTATGTAGGTATGTGTGGTGATTATAAAGTTATACGAGTGTAATGAATTCATGGCTTAAAATTTTCGGTAAAGGAGAGGTCTCCTAATCTTTTCCGTAAGTTTCCGAGTCTCCTGAGGCCTGAGTCAATAACACATTTTCACGTTACGTTTTTGTTCCGTTAACGTTCGAGTATAGACGAAGTTGCAAGCAAGTGTCAATTTCGTTGCTAAGATACACAATAGTTACGAAAATTTACACTTTGGCGCAACGTCGTCTGCATTTGAACGCTAACGGAACGAAAACGTAACGTGAAAATGTGTTATTGACTCAGGCCTCTGTGCTGTTTGTTAACATCACGTATATGTAAGATGTTATAACAACTTCAATTCAGCAATGATGTATGGCACTCATAATGAATGTCTTTTTGAATTATTGGCGTAGAGAAGACTCACCGTATGTTCATAGCATATGATACAGAGAGTCCACTGATTGTCCCACTTGTAGGAGAGCCGTGATGACAAATGATAAGGGCAGCGCCCACCACATACTCGCACCTTAACCGGTGATGTGTAATGTGTATCTCCTTAACCACACACACATGCGCAAACAGTATTTAATATTGCAATAAAGCGAGTAATGCTGTCCTGAGGGAGCACTTTAGAATTTAGCGACAACACGTCAATTTTTTTTTTTTTTGTTTCACTAGTTATAATTTAAATTGTACTCTATAATTATATATTACATAGTTTCCATATTATGTTAATGTTCTCTCAATACAACTTTTTTTTTTTAAATGTCATTATTGAATGAAGTCAAGTGGAAGTAAAACAGTGTTTTGTTATATTTTATTTTATTATTTTATAGAATGTCGTTCCACGAGGTTTCTCTTGATAATTTCAAAAATTTACTATTTTTTTACTAAGCAGTTTCAGAAATCTTTAATAATGATATTTTTTTCAATGAAATGAAATACATTACTTGCATTAAATACATTACCGGGTTAGTTGGAAGACATCGCATTTTAGCGATAAACTCGCCCTCTGTACATTGAATTGTATAACTGATATATTTTATATGACACTGTTTTATTTTGTAATATTGTAACCAATGTACAGTGAAGAATAAAATAAATAATATACACATACATACATACCATCACGCCGCTTCCCTCGCGGGGTAGGCAGAAAGGATCGAGCGCCACTTCCTTCTATCCTTGCATACATCTTTCGCTTCCGTCACTGTCATACAATTCCTCATGCATGCTCTCCTGTTCAATGTGCTCAACACGTGACCGTCCTGTAGGATTTGATTTAAATGATCTTGCCATTTAATCCTCGGACGTCCGCGTCTCCGAGCACCATCCTCTCAGCCAAATATATCTTCTTAGTCATTCTGTCCTCATTCATTCTTTCCACGTGCCCAAACCATCTTAACTTATTTACATTCATCTTTGTTATTACACCAACTTTCATTCCACATTCCTTTCGTATATCACTGTTACGCACGCGATCTCTCAGACTCTTGCCACACATCCTTCTCAACGATCTCATTTCCACTGCATTTATGCCACTTTCATCCTTTTTTA
Source organism: Athripsodes cinereus (assembly GCA_947579605.1). Taxonomy (NCBI): domain Eukaryota; kingdom Metazoa; phylum Arthropoda; class Insecta; order Trichoptera; family Leptoceridae; genus Athripsodes; species Athripsodes cinereus. The sequence goes on from OX388310.1 coordinate 24,373,279, forward strand.
ACCATGTCCACGTCTCACTTGCATACATAAGTGTTGGCACTTATGTATGCAAGTGAGACGTGGACATGGTTAAAAATAAATAAAAACCACACAAAAATCTACATCACTAGGAGTAGCCTATACTGATGTAAATTTTACATAGATTTTCATTCATCATTATAATTATAATGAAAATAGAACAGTAAAAAAATAACAATACACAAAAAGAATATCAGATACAGCTTAATTCATTCAATTTACCATGTTGGGTTAGTTGGAAGAGATCGCGCCTTTGCGATAAACTCGCCCTCTGTATATTGATTGTATGTAATTTTGATGTATACCTTTTATGTAATTGTATTTTATCAATGTACAGTAAAGAATAAATAAATAAATAAATTAATTAAATACAAACATCTTCCCATACGTAATCGCTTAAATGCTTCCTCCGACAACGACGATGTTTATTGAATCTGACGCCAATTAACTGACCCATCCATACTTTCACTGACCCGTGCAAATTTTCACAAAGTGGATAGTTAGATACTTCACCTTGTTCTGGACAAAAATGAAAAAGGTGATGAGTTTGAAAATTTGAAATGAAAAATGAAAAAGTGATTCTGCAATGAAAAAGTGATTCAAGAAGTCAAAGTATTTTTATTACGAATTTTATATTTTTAACATAATTTTAGAGAAAGTAAATAATAATATCAAAGAGATTTTACTAAGATATTTTAATTTAAATCTATTTTGACAAAATTTATTTCGTGACACACAACACTGTGTTAGCAATTTATCTCGGTAAACCAATATATCATGCCTGAATTTAGAAACCGCAGACAGTAGTTACCAAATTCTCTTACTACTCCGACAAATGCTAAGGGTCAGTAGTAGTTGTTTTAGGAAGAAAAAGCATTAAATATAATTGCCAACTGAAAACATTAGGTACTACTTACAACGTAGTGCTATGTTGAAACATTATTTCTTGAAATAAGGTAACTACATAACATAATAATATCTAGTACAAGGATAATGGAATTCAGCATTATGTTATTTTAATATACCTACACTTATAGTGAACTTTGCTGATTTATATATTCATTAGCTGTTGTATCTTTGTAAAAACATAGCACTTTTTATTTAACCTCCAAATATTTCGAACAAAAAAGTATCAATGATTTACGTTAAATTTCTGTATCATCGGGTATCGATAATTACAAAACATCCTTATACGGGTTACGAAGGCATTCATTCGAATATTTCTTCGGGGAATGCTCCGAATTGTCACCGAATGATTGAAGATTGATGATTGATTGACGTTCGCATCCTATTATCTGGACGCACCCAATGTTGAACAAAATTATACAAATCCATAAGTAAACCAGCAAAGTCCTCTATTATTACCAGTTTGCTAATTATAATATTTTTTTTACACAACAGAGCCAAGCATTTGGAATTCACAACCATCAGGGTTAATACAAAAAAGTGTTTGAATTACTTACAAACTAAAGTGACACTTTCTTTACAGATTATGTAAGAATATAATAAAAAAATATGCGCATATTCCTTTGTTTTTGCCATCATTTTCAATCATCCAACTGTTTCCTTCGTAGGTGATGTCATTCCCTTCTATTAAGTTAACTCAAAACAGACGAATATAAAATCTGAGCATTTGATATAAAATCAGCTAGTTCTGTCATTTTTCAATTATGACGAATCTAAATATTTCATTAACCTAAATAAAATAGCGGGATCCAAATATAATGAACCTTCAACTAGGAAATTCAAGAGTATATAATAAGACTTCAGATCACCTGTTGTACATATACCTACAATTTTAATTTATATATGATAAAACTCTACAAGAGATAATCAACCTCACTGTTGTTGTATAAAAGATATGATATCGTGAATTACATAAAATATTAAGCGGAAATAGCATATAATGGGAGCAATTAGCAAACGAATATGGAAACCAAATATTGTGTATTAAATGAAGAAAGTTGTCTCTGCAATACTCGTGTAAAACTATCATTCCATTCCAAACTACATGCATACATTTGCATCTTCAGACCACATACTACATCTGTTACATTCATGTTTTGTTCATATTATTATATGACTGAAAAAATAATAACGAACAGTGAATGTTTTAAATACTTGAAGTAGCTGTGATTCAAAAAGAACAATTCTAAATGAGACTTAGTGGTGATTTTTCACAAATGATACATTTCAAGATACCTATATTATTTGGTTTATTATCGTAAATATTGATTACTTTTAAAAACGCTATTTAATTATGCTTACTAAAGATCAACTCATTGATTTGCTTTCATTTTATTCAATATTTCTATAGTAAAATATGTTTTGTGAAATAATAATTTTATGTACTAAGTCTATAAAAAATCATCATAGTCATCTCCTCGCCTTTTAACGCTCCTTTCGGGAGCAAAGTAGGTCTAGTCAAAACACACTTAAGCGTTACGTTTTCGTTTCGTTTTTGTTCAAACGCGGACGACGTTGCGAGAACGTGTCAATTTTCGTAGCTAAAATACACAAGTAGCTCCGAAAATTGACGCGTTCTCGCAACGTTTAGATGTGTTTTGACTAGGCCCACGCAACGCTTAAATGTGTTTTGACTAGGCCCACAAGACAGAAACTAGCCTCCTCCATTCAGAGCTTCTCTGCACCAATTGAGTTACCTCTTCGCACGACTTTCCTTATGATCTATTATTATTATTATTTATGTATTTATTCATGATGCCATTCACTAGTTTGCGAATGATTTAAGTATTCCATAAATGTAATAAGTAATAATATAAAATTAGTTTGTGAATCAATAGTGAGAAAATGGTTTAATGTAAAAATAGATCTGATGTCATTGTCATGAGAAGGGTGTATTAATAAAGAGGGACGCTAGGGCCGTAGCAATCCTTGTGAACCCAACGAAGAAACAATGCTTTTTTTGGCCAACTTTCACTGGACATTCTAAAAACACGACCCAAAAAAATATATCTTTAATCAAATATTAATCTTAACAATCCGACTTATTTTATCAATGCAATTTAAAAAAAAAACGCACAAATCAGGAGGTTAATCGCATCTAATAAACATGCAGTATATCCTCTCCGTGCCAATTAGATGGGACATGTGTCATCACGAACTAAAGATGCTAATTTTTTGTGAGACATTTTACGAATACCTGCTCCTTACTGTCAAATAGAAAACTTGCTGAAAATAGCCTATTTTATACCGAATAATCCACGATATTGATTTTGTACCAGTGATTTTTATTTCTCATACATCTCTTTTTACGTAGTTGGTACCAGGAGACCAGATGGCTATGGTAGTTGCTGAAGAAGAATGCTACTTGAAATAGTAGTTATGATCATATTAAGTTTTATCGCGTGGAAAATTTCATATCGAAACAATACTACGAATAATAATAATATTATGAAAGACTATTATAACGTGTTTATATATGGAAAACATTTAAATTTACAATATAAAGTAATATTTAACAAAAATAATTTTATTATTTTTATTATCATTGTCGACTAATTCATACGTTTTAACAGAGTCAAACATAAACGGAACATTTATAGGAACAAAAAGCAAATTAAAGACCACTTTATGTTTACGAATTTCTTTGCATCTTTGTCTTACAAGCATGCCTATTTCTCAATATTGGGAACTTTACAAAGGTAATACTACCATTAAGTCCACATAATCAAACTACTCGCATACTTATCGAACTTTTCACACTGTATACAGATATTTTTTCATATACTCTGCATTATTTGTATACTTTTTGAATATATTTAAACGAGTATTCAACAATGCACTTTTGTTACTTGATTGCAAAGATATATGTCTATGCTTGATTGCAGATAATCAAGTAACAAAAGGTGCATTATAGAATACTCGTTAAAAAACATTCAAAATGTATTATATTTTTTCATAAGCTTTTCGGACTGCGTCCATCCTCAGTGATAAGTACTGAAAACTAAAAAACTGTAGTCCAAAAAGATTATAAAAAATATAATACTTTAAATGAAAGACACAGTGTTTTAATTTTATCCAATTAAATGTTTAATTATGACGAACTTTCACAGTGTTTGCTCTTCAGAAATAAATCAATTTTTCATAATATCTCGAGACTGTTACATAGTTAATATATCAAAAATATATGATATTTGTATGCTTTTTAATAAACTTTAAACATACAAAAATGTCCTCGATCTTAACAATAGTTGAATCGAGAAAGAAAAGTTAATCAACAGCGGGAATTAAACCACGCACCTTACTCTACTTGCAAAATCGGTCCTGCTATCGAGCTGCCGATCGCTTCATCAACTACAAAAGATTTGAATTTTACAAAATAATAAATATCGACAATATTTGAATTACAATGGGTGGCCAGAGTTTCAACTCATAATTTTTTTGTTAAACGTGACATAGACTAGACACAACTTATTTAAAGTAATAATATTATAATAAAGAAGTTATTTACAAAATAATAAAGCGGAATAGTAAAAATACGTATGTTCTATGTAGAGTTCACGTGAGCAAACAAACAAAATAATGTATTATTGGAAATGGTGCAAACAACCGTTGGTGTTAAATTATTCCTTCAAGACATTATCTTTGACTTCACGCTGTGACCCAATGAATCTTGTGTTCCATTCAATGAACTTTATGCACTAGACGGGACGGGACGGGAAGGTAATGGCTTATAATAGATCAAGTCTAAAGTGGTTCTACGGTTCTATACCACACCACGCTGTGCTGAAAGTAATACCGTACTACGTTCAAAAACGGAAATGTTCGCGGAATTTATTCACAGTTGAATATTATAAAACCTTGTGACAATTTGAAATGTTTTAATAAGATATTTTATATTTAATTTAACTTAATGTTAGGTATGTAGAGATAGATGTAGGGAAATGTTTTCTTTGTTGGTTTAGATTTGTGGGTGTTCTTGTCTTTTATGTTTCTATGTCTTATGTTATTTGTTTCTATCATCTTTTTGTACTATTGTAATGTTTATGTTGTTTGTTGTTAGCCCCAATACAGGTGCATTGTACCTAGTGGGGCAGCAACACTAACGCATTGTTAATATTGTTACATAAATAATGTAGTAGGTATTATTGATATAAATGTGTTGTAAATATTTTATGAATAAAGAATAAAAAATAATAATAAACTCTGATTTTCCGGCAACGAATATTAATAGGGTAAGTTTTGGTGTATCCCGTAAAATTCAGGTTATCATAAATCATAAATATAAGACATATAACATCTAAAATTCAGCGATGAGGTATGTCACCCATCCCGAATGTCTTTAGCTTTTATTTTCATGTAGAAGACTTATATGTTTCTTTCCATGTAGTTCCTCACTTGTGGGAAATGTCATGGTGGTATGAACGAATATTTTCAGGAAAATATTAGAGATTGGATACGAGCTCAGAGAATGTTGAGAAACTGTTTAAATTTACAGAAAACAGGGAGGCCTATTCCAAAATGAAAGCTGACTTTGGAACCTGACATGGCACTCAGTGAAGAAGAAAAAGAAGAAATACATAATCAATATTCCTAAATAAAAAAAAAACAATGAAACTAGACAAATGTTTCTCTTTCGTCTTAAACTGATAATTCCCTAAGAATACAATAGATTCCATTCTCGTTTCGAACAAAATGGGTTCTTTAAAATAAAAGATATGAAGTAGTTACCTATACACTCAAACTTATTCTGAATAAAAATGGGAATTTCATATTATTTTATAACTGTTTTTAAATAATATCTATATTAATACGAACATCTTCTTGCTTGCGTGATATTAAATAAATTACAGTTTAAACTACCTTCAGTCATTTTAATATTTTGTTTTCATAATAATTTATTGATGATAAATAAAATCAATTAATTATTAACATGCCATATTCCATTATTCCCAGATTATAAATATATTATTATGTAAGCCGTGAATAGTAAATAACTTACCTATGTGTTTTGTAAAAGTATTAGGTAATTGTAAATATTTGATATCTCGTTGTTGTCCAAAAGGCTTTCGAAAATCTTCAGATATCGAAAAACTAATAAAACTCAGTCTAGATCTTAACAAATTTAAAGATAAATAATTTTTAAAATATATTGCTTAATTTTTGCGCGTCATCTGCAATCTTCATCCATAAACAGAAAGTAAGAATGAAAAACGAGAAAAAAACACAGACTAAAAAGATGGATAATACTTTGAAGAAGGCAAAGTCAAATAAACAACATAAAACTCAGGAACGAGGGTAAAACACTTCAGAAATAAATGGAACACAATTTTATATTCAAAACCATTTATAAAAATGTTTCGGTCTAAAATGTTTTTCGAAATGTTCTCTACCAAAAAAGGGGTAATTAAAAGCCGGAACCTCCTATTAAAAGCAAAGGCAGGTACTTTGTAGTTTGTACTCGGTACGAAGACGATTTCTTGAATAAATTGAAACCGTATTTAACAAAAACAAAAATTACCCAAACAAAATCTTTTATTGCGCTAAATGGTGGGTCGGTCGTCCCAATTTCGACTGAGTCGACTACTCGAAGCCATTTGCATCAAAGTGGCGTATCCAACAAGACGTAATTAAAAATATAAAGTATCATTGAAATGTTTTTCAAAATCAGATAACGCTTCTCCTGAATTCGGAAAACTAATAATATTGAAGATTTTTGTCTTACAGATAATGAGAATGTTAAGTATCTAAGTAAAATAAAGCAATAGGCAATTATTTCAAATACCAAAACCGATTAAGCGCAGAGTTGCTACTTGTCAATTGAAAAAGTCTATGCTTTTTTTTATAACTTTACACATTTAACAAACTACACTAATCGAAATGTCTTTTAAATATCGATTTCAATCGTTTTAATGAAGTAAGAAATAAGAAAATCACAAAGTAATAGCTTAAGCTTAGGAGACCAAACATGACACCCTAAGAAGAAACATTAGACCATAGATTTAGCAAATTTGAAAATATTGTGTACAAGAAGCAACACATACCTTTAAAAAATTCGAGCAGATTGTTTCACTCAAAAATATCTAAAATAAATTAGTATATGCTGTGTAAGAGAAAAATAAAAACTTCAAAATGAAATATTTACATTGACAATGGCCTGACTTGATTCAAACGACAAATAAAATAAAGATTTTAATTAATTAATTTTGTATAAATAAACTGATAATATAATTATAATACGTCCATTTTAGATTAGGTTTTCTAACTATTCTGTTTATATTATTGGACATCTCCCACTAGTGGTAATGAATAATTAAAATGACAAAATAAGTTTTATTTTCAATACTAATGTATATTCTTTGAATTATTTAGTATGTTTTTAGTACACAAAGCTTCTTTAATACCAAACAAAGCATCAACGAATTTTAATTTACGTTGGAAATATTGCTAAGCAAAGGTAAAAGTAACAAAACAATATACTTAAGCCTTTGTTATGTCACTGATAGTAAGAACAAGTTCAGTAGAACACGAGAGTATGAGAAAAACACTACAATAAGTATGTACCTACTATATTTTATATTTTGCAATACCTAATACATAGTCAACGAGAAAAGCTAAAATAAAAAAGAAGAAAAATAATGATGCTGGTAAAGCCACGCCATTACTAAACTCTGTGAGAATTTTCAATTTTATAGGAGAGAATAGTGGAAGGTAATAATGAGAGATGAAAAAGACATCCGGTTATTTTACTTACTTTATTACTTATCAGGTCCAAATCCTACATTTTGACAATCTGGTATACCTACAGCGACAAATATCGCCTTGTTATTAGGCATTCTCAAGTAATGTTCCTCACAAGCAATCTGCGATGGTAAGAAGCGTAGCAAGTGGGATTCTGAAAGTTTTAAGTTTATACTCGGTCGGCAACTGGACTTCGTAATCGTAATATTCTGAAAAACGCATTGAATCAATCGTTTTATGAAGGAAGATTTAATAGTATACATATATTGTTAGATTATTCAAATTCATTTTATTATCTTAAATGAAATTTCTCGTCTTACTCCACACAGGATCTCTGTCGTAGATTCCTGATAACTAAGGAACATGATCTTCTGACAGATATAGTGCTCTTTAACACCAAGTTTTGCCATGTTGACCAAGAAAACACGCGATTTGTTTAGTATTACTTCGACACAGGAAAACTAATTCAAAACTCCGGCGATTATGAGGTTTAGATTCTCCGTTCTCTGACATCCGGCCAAATGACAATCCATCTCATTTCTAAAGCAATATATCCAACGAAAGGCGAGCAACAACGAGACAGTGAAGACACTTTCATAATAATAATATTGAAAGGAATTAACATTTCAAGGAGCCTTTGAAACTAAACCTGATGAGAGTTTCATTTAATCTGATGTTATATATCGTTGGCGCATCGTCACTAGACAAACTAGGTATCCTTTTCGTTACCAACAAGACTGCAATCTATCAAACAACACCTTCATTGATCTCTTAGTCTCCGTAGTCAATAATCCACACATAAATATATTATGTACTTCGAACTTGTGCATGTCCTCAATGGACTTAGTAATTCAAAAAGATAGAGGTAAAATAATACACTCTATACGACATCATACATTCTGGGCAAGTTTTACACTAAAAACATTTTAAATATCGTGTAATAAATAAACACTCGTGAGATTTTAAAGTCTAGTATTATGTTAGGTAATAATTCCGCTATTAACCTAGTTTAATATCTATTTTCACCTTACAACTAACCTAATATAAAGTAATCTCCACTCTTTTAATACACATAACTTTTTGTAAAATCTTGGGAATAAAATGAACTTTCTAGTCGCGTTTCTGTAAGTTTATGAATGTCCAATTAATTGTAACTATTCGTTCAACATCGCATATAAAACACAGCAACATTTATATCAATACGATCTGATCTTGATGTATTATCTTATAATATTTGACTTGTGTATACGTGTATTAGTAAAGTGTACACTTTTGAACTCTATCATATTTCAACATGTAAAAGGCTCACGCCGTATGCAACTGTAAAATAAAAATAAAATAAATTACAAATGCTCGTGAGTATGGGTGAAAACAAGAGTTGAAAACGAAAAAACATATTTTTATTTATTTATTTATTTATTTATTTATAGCCAGTTACACACTTCAGACAACACACAAAAATAAATACAAAAAAATATCAACAATATTACAAGAAACAATGCGTTGCCCAATTTAAAAGTGTATAAAAAATTATTAATTGGTATTATTCAATAGCCCATAAGGTTGTCATACAATATAAAATAAAAAAATAATAAAATAAAATAAAAATAGGTTATAAGAGATAAAAATAAATTGTGAAAATAAAAACAATGGTCATTAAGATTGTATTTGTATTGATTTTGTATTGTATTGATTTTGTATTTGTATTTACTACAAATATTCATGAATTGTGTTGTGCAAATACCCTTCAATATTTAATTTAACGCCTTTAATTCAGCGATAAGGTATGCAACCTTCCACAGGAACAAATACTTCATAATAAATTTCCGCTCATTGTAAGGAAAAGTTCTTCTGACCTAATTCGACAATATTGAATTTACAACGTCATAACATTTTACAGTAAACTACAAGATAAAAAGTACCAATATAAAACGGTCTTTCAATATAATATTATTATTATATTGGTGTTATGGAATTCGTAGTATCAACGTAATACTAGAAGCGAAAAGACATTGTGGCTACTTAGTTATATACCTATTTAGTACTTGTTATTACTTGAGTGCATGATACTCTTACAAACCGTATTTACAACAATAATGCATATTATTTAACCCAGGCCTACTATTTCTGGCTAGCCTAAGAATAGAGTTATACCATGTCATGGTTGAACCTAGCATTATCTTACTAACAAGATGGGTTATTTAATGACATACCTACGCAACAATATAACGAAAATTATAGAATTTTATCAGCGTAAAGTGTGTTCGAAATGTTTTTTTAATCATTTTATGGTCAGAATGGCCAAAAACAACTGACAATTTGTATTTATTTTATGCATTTGTAAAATAGAAATAACGATAAATCATTCGAGTGGATTGCCGGAAAAAATCTGAATTATGCTTATCTCTGTTTATGGATCATAAAATGTAACTAAGCAAGACATAACAGATGAAAAAGGAGTTATTCTCTGGTTGTTAATCCTTTTCTTCATTTACCCAGACATAATAGAGCGTATATCATGGTTGTTCCATGATTGCAAGTGGAGGTATAATAGTTTATTGCTAGCTTCTTAGCAATATGATGTCTCCTGGAGAGTAAAGCATTGAAAAGGGAACAGTATGGAGAAAAGGAAAATTGATAGCAACAATAAGCACCTGCGCTATGTTATATTGCATGTAAGCTACAGCAATAAACACTGTTGTAATCGTTCCATTAATATTTTTGTTCGTTCGTTAGCATGTATTTATACTTAATGCATAAATTTATTTATTTATTCTATACATGCACCTTACCGACCACAATTGCCATAGACCTGAAGGAAGCAGAGCTGCGTTCGGAGGATGCAGGGGACCTGAGAACTTGGAGAATAAGGACTAGGAGAGCAGAAACCAAATAAATAGAATAAAGCCGAAGACGAAGAAAAAAAGATGATTTACTAAACATATAAAAGCAATGTATTACTGTTTCACATGGAAAAGAATGGGTCTCCCATTCTTTTCGTTAGTTTTCGAGCGTCCTGTAAAAGGCAGTTGTTTTACACAAAAAGAGAGTCATGCCCATTCATAACCGGGGACTATACGGCATAAAAAAAACTAAAAAGGCCTTTATTCAACGTAGAGATAAAAATTTAAGTACAGTTTTTGTGAAATACAGTAATCATAATCTTATGGAGGGTGAAAATCTTTCAACACTAAGGTCTTTGTCTTTTTAATTTCATCGAATTGATTTGTCAATTTCACGCCTATTTCCTGGACCGCGACGGGTTCAAAGCAAGTAATATAGATGAAAATAAAAATAAAACTTGGATGATAATACCAATAAAATGCAGTCGATAAATTAAAAACCTGCTTGATCGACTTACAATAAGACACCTCGTATATTTCATGGATACCTACTCGTTTTATAGTAACACAATGTTATATAATAATATATATTGTCTTTGGGAGATAATTGAATCGTAATCTAATGAGATTTATTACGTGATGTCAATAATAATACCTACTAATAGTATTAAGATTTAGATGCCTCATAATGTCACAAATTTTATTATGTATCTTAGTCGTAATAATTAGTGATAAAATAGATATTCGTTCGCCGGGTATTGGATAGCGGATATCCGGCGTGAGAAGTATAATAATAATAATAAAAAAATATGACAACATTATTAAAAAAATAAATAATTTTGTTTAAAGGGAGAGTTCATCACAGAAACACGATATCTTCCATGGGTAAATGAAATCTATAACAAGTGAAAACAATATTTGAAAATGCAAATAATTAGCAACAGTTAGGCAAATAAATGACAGTAAATTGTAAAATATTTTCTATTATGGGTAATAATTTTTTTTAAATAGTATAAATTGTGAATTGATAGGCTCCAGATAGGCAATAAATTGTATGATAATAAAAAATCAAAAGATAATTCGTAAATAATAAAATTGTTTAATAAAAACGTCAACCGCATGAAGACTTCTAGTTGCCGGCAGAATTGAGCAACTGTCCGGTATCCGGTCGTTCTGTAAAACGAATAAAAAATACGGATAGTGCAGGAATGACCGTTTTATCTCTTAACTCTTAATGCTTTTCCTATAATCCTACATATTGATGTTGTCGGAATTAATAAAACGAACGGCCGCTGAGCGAACAACAACACGTCATGAATTTTATAGTCAGAAGATAAAAGTTTCATAGACACGACTCTAATGATACTAAAAGCAACTATAATTTGATTATCTGCCATCATTATTATCATCATTCTTATTATAGTCTACGTTGTAGTATAGTTTCTAACACGATTTGTGTATGAAGTTAAGGCTTTTACAATATCGTAAATGCAAAGACGCCGGTCCTTGTAATAGAGTCATAGGGTTGATACCTACCTACATAAAAAGTGTTGTTTTAATTCATTATGAAATAAAGTTTAATGTATCGTTTGTAATGTAATCAAATTAATAAAGTGAATAATCGCCCTGGAACGCTCCTTCCGAGAGCACAGAGCAGATACCAGAATCCTCCATGGAGAGCGTCATGATCTAATATCTCATCAAAATTGATACATTACTTTGGGAATGATTGTATCAATTTAATATTATGTGTTCATTTAGAGTGAAATAATTATGGATTGCCATTTATCTGATATGGGTTAGATTATTTATTTTTTTATAATTTACTCGGTATCGGGTGCCTTGCCTCGAAGAAAAGAAAGATGAAAGATTATTTATTTATTCGCAAATGTGTTAGTTTCAAAAACATAGGAAAGGTAGTAAGTATACTTTGAAAGATGTACATTGTACATCTAAATTTTCATTCATTATCATACAATACTTTAAAATCTGAAATTTTGTTGATCAATTATAAAATAAGTGTTAGTAAAACAGAAAGGCAATGAAATCTTATATTGTTAGTTGATTAACAATGAAATCCCAAACTAAAACGTTTTTACCCACAGGTTTGTCATATAATATAAATATGTAATATTGTTTAATTTATCATGTATTGTAATGTTGAAATAACCTCTTATCCCGGATATTTCAGGGGTCCAAAGACTCCTGTTTAACCGTTTGGGTGACAATTTCTTTATGCTTTTAACTCTCTCCAGCCCATCAGTACAAATAAGCCAGTATTGGCATCTCTAACCCTACTACGCCAGTGGGCGGTGAACCATGTATAGTAAAAGGCAAATGCCGTATACTGTCCAAATAAATATATATCAGAGTCTTATAATATATCATTATATTATTATCTCATTAAATACGAACTTGCAAATGTATTAGAAATATTCAGTCATAAAAATTTAACACGATTTTATTGCTTGCAACAATTTTCGCTACAAAGCTTTTAATGTAGACAACATAATTTATTCCATTATCTATAATATATTTTAATATTCTTGTTTTTACAATAAATAATACTTGATAAAGACACCGTTACCTTAAGTTGATACATAACTTGATACTAAACCTTCCAAATTACACCTGTATTTGAAACACATTAAATTTCTCCACAATGTCGCAGCAAATAATAATTCAGTAGAATCATTGGTGTCCCCATATAAAATATTATATACTAAAATGTATGGGTTAGCAGATGGTATAGTTTTCCGAGTATGTCGTATGTAATAACTCGATTTAAGTACAACCTACATGCAGTAAATAACCATTATGTGTATGAATATAAGGTATCAACATTGTAGTCCTACTTACATTTACATATTAAGGGAGATGCATTAGATTTATGACTTTATCGTCTTTTCAGTTGCACGCTGAGATACATAACCGTATAAAAGCAGGTGAATAGTAATATATCATGTTGATTACACCTGTTATATCTATAAGTCATAGTTCAATGTCTAATATTTATAATTTTTTTTCTTCCATCATGGTCAAAATACAGAGAAGAAAGATCGACTAAATGTATTCTGGAGGGAATATCCGAGGGCAGAAGACCATTGGGCAGACCAAGACATAGATTATTAGATAACATCAACCGAGATCTAGAGGAACTAAATGCTAAAGACCACTGGTAATCCGTTGTTCAAGATACAAAGGCTTGTAGATCTTTCATTTTGGAGGCAAAGGCCCTACAAGGGCTTTTCGGCCATTGGGAGTAAAGAAAGTATCTTAATAAAAAATTCTTCGATATTTTCATGACTTTAGATTTTATACATTTACTTGGTTCAAATCAATACATGGTTCGAAAGCAAAATATGGAAAAAAAAAAACTGCTTTGGTTCTTTTCATGTTTCCTTGCGATAAAAACAAATAAAACACATGAAAATAAAATATAAATATTTTGCAGTGAATAAAATAAACTTAACAGAAGACTTTTCTAAAGCTGACACACTATGGTAAAAATGCATTGGTACCATTTCTCATGCCTTTATCTGTGGAGTCCAGCGCAATATTATACTTACCTAAAAAGTCTTCCAAGTAGTGCTGGAGTAAAACCACATATGCACTTAGAATACATTTAATAATATTTGTATAATACAATGTGCATTATTGTGAATACTTATGAGCCATTAAAACATTTTATATGCTTGAAAATACCTTATATCTTAGTACACTGAAAGAGAAAAAGACCGATACACACTTCCCATTATTTTTTAGTATCACGGAATCACCCACAAGCAAGATAGATAAAGAATAACCTGCATGTGATGAAGATATAGGTCTTCCTTTGCTTGACAATAAGATTAGATATTCAGCATTAAAGAAGATTGATAGATAGATACATTTAGTATTGATTAATAAACTAATTTAAACATTCCATACATTTTTTTTCATAAATAAATAAAGAAATATTTTTATTGAAACAATATTTTCATTTTCTTTGAAACATGGAAGAAGGCTCCCGTAGAGTCTTCGGCAATCCACAACACTCCTATTACATTCGATTATTCTCCTGATATCCTCATTCCTCTATCTCTATTTCCCAATATTTTACCAACTTTTCTTTGCTGTTAGTCTTCTCTTTACAACAAGTATTCAAAGTATACTTTCTTATGAAATTCAACATCTTTTATTCACCGACAAGTTCAGCAACCCATCCTGAATGTCTTGTTTTAATTATGGGCAAAGAAAGGACAACTTGTATGCTTCATATATATCAGCTGCTGGATACCACATATAATACGAGTCATAGATGAACTGAAAAATATAAAGAATAATTTTCGATTCAAGCAGAGCTTATTTAAAGTACATTACAACAATTAAGTACCTACGTTTACGGGCACTTTATACAAGATCGCTCTTTTTTCTTCAATACTACACGTACATATTCTTAGTATGAGAAATATATTAGCAAGCGCAATGTGCATTCAAAATAAGAAAGAAAATAGTAAAATGACCTATGTGAGCTTTCATTGAAAGATTCACGCGATTCAAAAAGCCGTGAAAAATTATATCATTAATGTGTTGGGCGTACAAGTAATCATATATCATGAATACACTGAATAACTGCAGTACCTTCCTAGAAAAATAATTTAATTATTCAGATTATTCCCAGGAGACCTCGACGGCATTAAAACAGATCTAGGTACTTAAAGAGGAAGAAGAAGAAAATATTTTAAAATTGGTAGATACTTTTTTGGCATGAGAAGACATTTGTTAAAAATACACTTTTTTAAAGATTAAAGCTTAAAGAATTTTATTACAAGTTAATTATATACATTCTGAATAATAGAACACATACATATAAATTCACCAATAAAAAATTTGAAATCCTCAAACAGCAATAGTATTGCTGGTATAAGGCACTTTTTTATTATTCAATTAAAAACCTGGAAATGACACTAAGGGAAGACAAAAATAAATTCAAGAATATCTTTAAAAATATTAGCAGTTATGGAAAAATAGTGGATTCGTGTCGGTCGAGATCGAAAATCGTGGAAGAGTTTTTTTTATCCAGCCGTTGAGACATGACGGCGAGTAATGGGGAAACGAAGGTTAGAAGTAAGTATGCATTAGAATGAAATAGTATTCCCCAGTCTATAAAAATTGTATGAAGTGTTTAAAATTGACAGAAAGCTATAATGTTTTGCACCACAAAATATTGCACACGTCAATTTCTCTAGATGCAGTACTACATACATTAGGTCCCTAAGGGATCATTCTTAAACGGGAGCCAGGTCAAAAGCACAAAATATGAAGGTACATACCAAAGAAACAAGAGTACCTAAAAGAGATATTTTCGACGCAGATCTCGTCTAGTATCTTACAAACGCCAAATAGACGCTCATGAAAATGAACTATTTAGCCTCAATACAATATATTATATAAATAACATAAAAGTATGTACCTACGTAATTCGACTATTGAAGACCTTCAGTTCAATTGTCAACTAAGTGAAGACTGCAATTTATTTTCAAGAATAGATTTAAATATCTCTCCTTTGGAATTCCCGGTAAAGAAAAGGTCTTCCACACTTTTCTGTATATTTTCGAGAGTCCTGTGAAAGCAGGGTAGGTACGTAGACTACAATTTGCATTTGTATTATAACCAGTTAGTCCGCTAGTCACCCCATTTGTGAGATATGCCATAATGGTATAGTAGTACAGTACCTAGTTATTAATATGTGGTAAGGTACACCTTCTTTTATAGCACAAAGAGGACAAACATCATGTTCATTACATAAAATTAGACCACTAGCCACCCCACTTGTGGGAAAATAATGATAAATATATCTATCTACATATGGTATCATCCAGAAGCTAAGGACAGTGGAATTAACATCATGTAATGAATACATGATGTTAATTCAAATGTTACAACAGTTCTAAATATAATGCAAAAATATAGAGAGCTAATGACCACTGTTAAAAGACGAAAGGCCGCATACTTTGGCCACATATTCCGTGGAGAAAAATATGCCCTTCTGCAGCTTATAGTAGAGGGTAAGATAGAGGGCAGACGGGGTTTGGGGCGCAAAAGAGCATCATGGCTCAAGAATCTTCGGCAGTGGTTTGGAATACCGGATGAAGCAACCCTCATCAGACTGACCCAGGATCGTGAAGAGTATCAAGAGATGGTCGCCAACCTCCGATAGGAGCGGCACAAGAAGAAGAAGAAGAATGAATACAGAAGTTGTCTTCCGTGCCAATAATAATTAGATATTCAGTATAGGTGGGATACCTCATTGGGTATCAATCTAAAAGTAATGGCATTGTATTATTTCCAAGAAACTATATCTATAAGATTTCAGATTAAGACCGAATCGAGTGTAGCTCTCAAATAATCCACCTTAAAATATTATTTTACGTCGTTAGACACGTTTTAATACGAGACCCCAGAGGTAACAACAATGTGTTAAACTATTAGATGAGTAGGTACATAATATTATTATTACGTACATTATACCTACAACGTATGTAGATATCGTAGGTAACAATTTGGTTTTTGATCAGCAGCCAAAACTAAAATATATACGGTGTTTTACTCAGGTCAGGAACCATGTACTTACTATGTTTAACCTCTCGTTATTATTATTAGGTAGGTAAGTACATCCTGCACTTTGCATTTTACAATAGAAAATACTGCATACATAAGATATGTACGTAAATAAATATAATATAAACCCCTTACATTACGAGGTATGTGATCATTGCGTTGGATACTTAAATATGAGATGTTTATATCCCATTTTGATCGCACAATGGAGGAAAATATATGTAGCATTGACACACACCAAATCAACTAACCAGCAAAAATTATATTTGAAATATATGTCATTTAAAATATGCATACTATTTAAAAATCATCAAATTTCTATAGCCAAGAACACTATATTGTGCATACTTTAACTTCTATTTTTCTAGCAAATAAAGCGTTTTCAACTCGGTAATAAATTCATTTTACGACAAAAATTTTATCTGTTTCTCTTACGATTTTTTACTATAAATTCAAGGAATTATTATAAAAGAAATATTGATTTTTGTTTTTTATTCTAATTCTCTTAACATAAATAAAGAAAAAAATAGTGATAACTTTTTCCCACCCGTTGAATAGACTTTAACGAAGTTAATGTAAAAAGAAATGTTACGACCTCCGACTAATATCCCATGCAACTCTCATAAATGTGAAAAGAGCATTTTGTGTAAATAAAATTAACACAATAGCTAGCGTATTTTGTATGGTATTATGTCTTTATAATACTTAATACTTTCAAGTTAAGCTTAACTTTAAGAGATGATGAATAGCTTCATGATACTTGCACTAAATAACATTTAATATTACAAAATAACGCAGGTTTCGTAAGGTTTTACGTATTTAGTTCATTTATCGCCAGATAAATACCACAATGATGATCAATCAATTGAAGATCTCAAGTGCGGAAGCTTTTGGAACTAAAAAATGTCAATCAGAAGCCTTAAAATGGTGAATTTAAAAATTACTGTGTGATAGAAAGCAATATTAAACAAGTGTCATGAAATTGGATTAGAAGATAGTTTCAATTTATTGGAACTAGTGTTGGAAACATCTGCGTAAAAAAGAAAACACGTAAAATATTCTTAGGACTCGGGAGACAATTAATAATAATCCTCGTGTTAACAAACCCGACATGACATAAGCATATTATTATAATTATTCAGTATTGATAATACAGTGTTAACTTGAGAGACCGGTTAAGAAACAAAACAATTCAAACAATCACAAAGATTGTAAATATAATTGATAAAGTCTCCAAGCTAAAATGGCCATGGACTGGTCATATAGTTAGAAGAACGGATGACAGATGAAGACCATACGAGGACAAAAGTAGCATAGGGGTACCCCAAAAAATATGGACTGGTGACATTGTCCAATTGATGAGAAAAAGTGAGATCGTATTGTTCGAGACATAGAGAATGAAAATGTTTTAAAGAGGCCTATATCCAGCAGTGGAAAGTAAAAGGCTTTCAATAATTTAGTGTTTGAGTTTATCGTAATTTAATACAATCACTAATTCATAATACTCGTATAAATACATACCTTTATGTTGCATACCTTCAAAGCTAGGCGGAGAGGAGCGAAAATTACAGTAGATTTTCAGTTTTTATTGGTTGTATGTAAAATATTGATATCGCCTAATACATACCTGAAACAAACATACAAAAATGTATCAAAATTCTTGTAGTCTCAAAAGTTTTCAAATACTTTATTATGAACATCCAGTCACTAATGAAATCTTAGAATTACCAGAAATGCATGATCAAAATTCTTTACTTTACAAACTCAAAACAATAAATAACATTAACACTAGCTTAAGCGCCGGGCATTACGGAAGATATAATTCTAAAGGAAAAAAATTGCTATTTTTTACATCATTTTCAATACGAAAGAAAAAAAACAGTTTAGTAAAAACATCTATGGCGAAACTCAAGACATTTTTTATATGCATAGTACCTATAACTAAATATTGATATTTTTTATTTCATACGTTAAAAAAAACAATTTGTTTAAAGACGTATAAATCAAAGAAAATGATAAGGTATAAATAACTCCTTTACTTTAGAATTCTCAAAAAAAAGTAAAATAAATCAAGGTTTTCAATACATTTATATTTATCAATCATTTTACGTGGGGCACCCATTAAAGAATTGATATTCCACTCTTTTCCGTAAGTTTTAGAATGTCCTGAAAAAGGCAGATGTTCGAAAATATAATATCGACATTGCACATCACAAATTCAGCGATGAGGTTACACATCCAGAATATATTATTTTTTAAATGATCTAGAGTTTGTGTGTTCACATTGTGAAAAGACATTTTAAACATATTTGTTATCAATAAAACACTGTTATTATTATTATATTATTTACATTTTAAACATATTTGTTATCAATAAAACACTGTTATTATTGTTATATTATTTTTTGTTGGCACAAAGAGGAAAGAACAACTTGCATGTTTGTTACATGGAAACTGGTCAGCTGGCTACCCCACATGTGGGATATGCCAACATTATTTATCAAAAACAGTCCTGTTATTTAATTTTGCTTGCATATATTTTTTTATTAATTTCGCATGTATATTTTTCAAGAATACATGAACATACAAATAAATTAAAATATTACGAAAACAAATTAAGATTATTTTTCTAATTCGATACGGGATTAAAAAACTTGATCATTAAATCAGACGAAAAAATCGTAGTACGGGTAGCTTAAAGAATCGACAATGATATTTTTTTTATAAACTTTAAACAAAGTTTTCAACCTTAAATTAAATCAATGTTGGCAGGCAGATACTTAGGGTAGAAAGTTTGAAAATTAAGTCACGCATGAATATATTACAAGTTGGAAACTATACAAGAAGGTATCAATGTATTTAGTACTTTACAAAATACTTTTTAAGAAGTTGAATATATTGTTCCACTTTATTGAACCGAATTCCACTTAAGGTCTAATTAATGTTGCATACCTCTCTGTGTTAATTATTCACCCCTGAGGAAACAAATATACTTAAATACAAACGAACTTTGTAAGTTATCTTTATTTGTTACACACTACTCACAGACTCTTGTTTTAAATGTTATTTAAATAGGTAGGTACCTACTTGTTATTTCATATCTTATAAATTATTTAAAAAAAAAACAAGAAATGATATACCTAATATGATCTGTCGACATCGTCTCGAACTTCCAGTCGAAGAATTTAGAGCTCAAATCCCGTTATCGTTTTATTAGTTTAACGTTTTGTCTCCAAATTTCTTAACGATATTTTCGAGATACTAAGATCATCTATGGTTTTGGATGGTTGACTGGAAGACGTTGTTCTGCAACAAGTCCACCATTTGATAGAACACTATTTGTATTTATTTATTTATTCATGTAATAAACGGCTTTCGCCTTTTACAATGTTAAATCATTCTATAACAATTTTTATACATCTTCAAAACTTACTCTAATTTCACATTAAATAATTTATTCTACTGAAAACTGATCAACAAATATAGTGTGTATTTTGAGTAAATATTGTATTATTTTTGTCCTGTCAATAAAATTTTGTTATAATTATTATCTTTTTAGATGAAAAATAATTAAATTTCAAGACAAACATATAAACGGTACCAATTTTACTCTTATGTGATATATATAAATTACTCTATCTATACCATCATAGAATCTCCTATAAGTGGAGTATCCACTGTACTAACTTAATATACACATAAAAAGAACAGCTTTCAAAATGAGTATTCACACAAATAGTTAGATATACTTATGGGAGCTAGACTCACTTCATAATAATTATTATCTTTCCCTTAATTTGTGTATAGAAAGAATAAATAAACAGACAACATCCATTAGGGGTTCATTGGGTAGATATGGACCCTCTTTATCTTATTCTTACCTCAATCTGAATGAATTGGAAATGTTAAAGTTGTCATTTTACAGGGTAATTTGTGTTTAATTTGAAATTAATCCTCATTCGTGCCTTTTAATGATCACATTTCCTATCTCGCCTTTTCATTTTCCTGTCTTATTATCTCCACTTTGCAACATTTTATTGTCTTTCCTATAATAAAATGTAACATCTTTTTCTGAAAGACTTTAAAAACGAAAAATACTTACATAGGATTTCACAAAAGATGCACCTTTAGCCCTGGCTTACTAGCCATGGCTAGTTTGAGAGAATAACTAATCAAATCTATAATTCACTCTTCAACAATTTGTTTTATGCTATAGGTACCTACGCTAACTCAATATTTTACCCCGTGGAGTAATCGGTAAGGAATAAGTCACCCACTCTTTACTGTAAGTTTTCAAATGTCCTACAATGGCATGTGTTCATTTAATTTCACGTATCAGACAATAAACATCTATAGTTCAGCGATGAGGCATGCTGCCTGTCCTGACTTTCTTCAGTCTGCACGCTCATTACTTGTTGTTATTCCTCTGGCTACCCCCATTTGTGGGATATGTCGTGGTGATAATATAATACCAAAAATTAAAATTTTTGAAAAGGGAATTTGTTGCTCATGAAAAATTGAATTATGTTTTTTTTTAATTTTAGTTAAAATATTTCATTAGAACAAATTTGTTGCAATGTAATTCTTAATTTTTTGAATATCAAATATTGTTGGTCTATGGTCAGAATACGTTAAAAATTATTGACTTTGAGGAATTATTTCAACAAGACATTTATTTATTTATTTCAATTTTACAGGATACATACAGTTGATACAAAAAATACAATGGTCTATAACATATTTAGCAATAAGCAAACCAGTGAAGATCCCTATATTACCCTCATGTGCTCTACAAAACATACATAACTAAACACAACAGATAAATCAACAAACAACAATTACAATAGAATAGAGTAAATTATGTAAAGAAAATTAATAGAATAATGCTCACAAAGCAATAATCGTAGGATTAAACAATAAAACAATAAGCAATAAAAACAATACAATGAGTCATGAAAAATAAAATTAAAAATATCATATAAAATCTCTCAAAATTCAAAATTTAACATCATTTAAAATTTAAAATTCAATATTAAAATTTGTCATAAGCAAATAGGAATAATAATTATCCAACACATGCAAGAAATAATTACCACCTATAAAACAAAACATTCAATACCACATAGAACAAATACTAAACATAAAAAGAATTGATTTAAACAATACACGACATTAAAGGCAATCGAAACACAACGAACAAAATAGCAATAAAAAAAAAAAAAAAAAATTAAAAAAAAATGTGAGAATAGAAATCGGAAATTTACAAACAAAAGAACAAACAAAAGACCATACAGCAGGTCACCGTCATCCCTCAAACAAATTTAACACCATCAACATAAAGTCGGAACAACACTTATCTCGATTAATGAGTAACTGACGCTTAGCCAAGCAATAGCGTTGGAATAGGTGATAAGGGTGTCACAAAGCACTAAAATATACCTCCTATGATATTTCAGAAACAATAAAATTAAACAAACGAATTCTGAGACAGATAATTTGTTTTACTTTTTATTTTTAATTTGCATACCCTAGTTGATTCAATTATGTGACAATTTAATAAACCCATTATGTACAATATCAAGAACTAAATAGGTAGATAGGAAGAAATAAGGAATTATATAGATAGACATAAAAAGCTGTAAAGATACACACTTAGCAAAACCGCGAAAATATAAAAAAGAATAATATTCTATCACTCTTCTCGGTAAATTTTCGAGGTACTGCAAAAGGCAGGTATTCGACAAAATAAAAAACATTTCACTATTTTTTTTGTGTCGTTTAAAAGTTAGGTGTTCGTTTTACATCACAAATAAAATATTGAACACGTTCCATTTAGTAAGAACGTAAATTCCATCTGTCCGTAATGTCTATGTTTGTATTGCCAAAAGAGAATTATAATTAAGATGTTGATTATGTACATCCAGTTGGTGTACTGGTTACCTCACTTGTGAGATATACCTACTATGATGGTGTAGATAGATAAATATTTATTTTACCGACCAATTTTGACGTTTCAAACATACAAGATAAAATCGGCATCTGGTATAAAACCCCTGATTAATCAAACTGACAATAAAGAAGAGAAAACAAAAAAGAACTTAAGCGTTTGATTTCATGGTGCGCACCTTTTATTCAATTATATGACGACAATACATAATAAAACTGTTAGATATACCTACCTTCAAAAATATTATTATCTTGGGGGCATTTCCAACAGACTGAGTAATAAAATGGGACAATCGGATAACGAACAAAAAAAATTTAAGGTCGCTTCAAGGCAAAGGCGTACCTAGATAGGTAAAGGGTAAACTGGAGTAGCTGCCCCTACCTTGGAATTTCCAAAATAGCAAGATAATAGGAAATAATACATAGGTAATATAATTCGTCAGCAGGGTTCCCCGCCCATTGACGTAGTAGGGTCGGAAATGCCAACACTGGCATATTAGTACTGACAGATCAGAGAGAGTTGAAATATAAATAAATTGTCACCTGAACGGATAAATAGCAGTCCTTGGACTCCTGAAATATCCGACAAATAAAGTAATTTCAACAACAATAGAATTAAAGCATGAAAAATTTGCTCAGAATTGAAAAAATCCCCTACTTAAAGTCTAACTGAACGGTTCTAAAATAAATGGTTCGACTTGGTTATTTGGTCCTTAAATGGTTCTACAATAAAAAATGTTTAAAAAAAAATAAAGCTCGGGGTTTTTTTAAACTCTCACACCTAATGAAAAACCTGACGGCCGACGCAGACGAGGATTAGAAATTTGTATCAAAATTATGAGGTAGCGAGATTTTTCAAATTCGTGCACCAAAATAAAAATGCCGAGGAAGGTGGGATGGATTAAAAAAAAAAGTTTGATATTATGTTAAATCGTTTATCAAATCCTTAAAACCGAGATCAAATAAAAAAATCTTCTGCCCTTCTTCTATAAAACAGCCTGGGTACACCCTTGCTCAACGGTCTATTCATGTAGTGACAATGTTAGTAGTCGACCTTTTATTATTATGAGAAAGGTTTATATTCCAAATTATACCATCCACGTAAACCACATTGGCAACAGAAATTTGAAGTAAAAGAGAATGATTTATGAAATTAGCAGTGAGAACCGAGAAGAATTCTACTGCGGAGCATCAAAAGGAGAAAAGTAAAGTTGTATTTTACAAAAGGATAATAAATTTTATCCTCCTGACAAGTTCCTTTTCTTTATTATTTGTTATTTTCCATTCGAACTAACTTTACAGTTAGTCCATTATTACATTTAAACAATTTCATGAACATTGTGAGTTCTTTGTTGGAAATTTTTGCCCATGAAACCAACTTTGTGTTTTTCTTCGACAATGCTGTATCGTCAAACTTTTATTATAATAGTTCGTCTCTTCAAAGAAACAACTCTAACCTAAGCATCCTTGGTAACAATAATACATAAAGGATAATCCACTAGAGGTTGCAATAACGGAATACCAATGATATTGTCTCATAGAATAAGCAACAATATTACAAAAATTCCATCTTATCATATGAAACTGTAGTAGCTACCTACAACTACGCTTCAATAATATTCACTTACCTGAAACTACCCACTAGATACTAGGTATTAGTAATGTAACGAATATTCACATATTTCAAAGTATTCGCATTCGCATTCGTATTCACAAAAAAATGTGCGAATGTTTTGCGAATATTGCGAATATTTTGTAATAAAGTATCAATAATTCAGTAAAAGTACCGGACGTTTACCCGATACAATGTAGAAAAAGGTACTGAAAGAAAATACTCTTTTAAAAAACGAGGAGTTTTAAAATATTTGAAATTCCCATACTATTTTGAAAATTCGGCGAAATTTTAATGTTTGAGAAATTGTAGAAATTTAAGCAAATCAATATTCGCTATTCGCATTCGCATTCGCGAATGTTGGCAACAAATATTCGCATTCGCGAATGTCGGCAACAAATATTCGCATTCGCGAATATTCACAATCACACATTCGTTACTACACTACTAGGTATACAATGCTGAATACGCACAATATAAGAATTACAATAAAAAATAATACACGTGAAATGAATACGTTGATTCGAATATCAAACAATATAACCACAACTTTTATTTAAAAATTTACAAGGTAATGTTTTTTAATTTGTTTTTTTTTTTAAATATATATTAACCGTTGAACACCCAGCAATGACATAGGTAAAAGTTGTGTTTAAACACATTATTTTATTTTTACAATATTAAAGAATCTAACAGTCGTAACATAACATTTTAACAATCAATACACTCAACATGTGGACCAGCAATGATTCCACTCTTACCAGAAATGTCTTAGTCTTGAGAAAAAAATCAAAAGTTAAAAAATTTAAAAAAGTCAATGTAAAGTTAAAAATAAATAATCCCAAAATACTAGAAATCAAAATAAAATCACCAATCCAGTATGAGTTACAAAGCCCAGTTAAACACACAGTCAATATCCAATGTCCCAAGGATGCTATGATCAAGAGAGCCATGCATTCAAGCACACCCATCCACCCCCCGCTCAAATGGAAGTGATCCTATATTGCCAAACAGTGAGAGACCAAGATCAGTCCACGGGGACCGCTGATGACAACAAGGCCCCAGACACTCCCGCTCTAAAGTCTTGCTTATTCATGACGAGTATGTCAAGGTTTTGAAATAATGAATCATAAACAGAACAAGAGCGTCTTAGAAAAGAATTCTGCACATAGTTGGTGGTACACAGTGGAAATTTGAACAAGTGATGGAACCGCGGGCTTCGCGTCGGACAATGAAATGGTATATTCTGTACTAGACCAATCGAATCGACCTCGTTATTCAGCAACTTATACAGATACATCATATCACTTACAGTTCTACGATTAATTATCATTTGTGTCCATATGCAAAGCTAAATCTGCAGATATAAATAATTGATGTGTATAACGTATTGTTGAGTAACAATAACTACATATTATTCATAAATTGATGGCGCATTATTAGTAAACATGTCATTCATATAGTCTTCTTTTGTAATAATACTGAAATAGACATAAGACTAGAGCTCTGTTTATGAAACCTATCACTCTCCATTAATACCCAGAAAACTAATTTGTCCGTAAAATGTATACCCGCAAAATATCTTCTATAAGTGTTGAGAATATTTTCAATTATTTTCATTACTGTTTGGCTGGATTTGGGCCCAACCAAAATCAATCAGATAGGTATTTAAAAATAAATGGTTGCTTCTATAGTTTCCATTAAATGTTTATCGATTAGTGGACCTTGCATCGTGAGGATGGAGGAATCAGTGAACGTCGTCCATGAGCAGTGAAAGCGATAACTTAAGCCAGCGTAAAACAAATTCATAAGTAGATAATCTCAGCTAGCACAAATCATCCCTTTCATTTTAAAATCAGGCATAGTTCATCGAATTTTAGTGCAATAATTCTCATCTATAATAAACAAATAATGTATATTTTAATGAATATAACATTGTCATCACTAATATAAACTCTGATACTAAACTCTGCAATTTGCAAATTATATTATGTGTCTATAGTACATGTTTTATTATATACAAAGATACGGTCACGATAATAATAATTATTGCCTGCAGTACAAACTTCATCCTGAATCCTACTTGTTCCCGAAAATCTGCAAATAATAGTGAAGTTTCCCAACTTATAATTAAGTATTATCATAATCACCGCATAAATATTTCATTCCGTTCGTACATTTGTAATGTCGGCCGGTGTGGCGCGGAGGTAACGCTCTTGCCTTTGAGTCACGAGATCCCGGGTTCGATTCCCGACCAGGGCAAAGTGAAGAATGACTTTTTTAAATTGTCTGGGTCTGGGTGTTACATGTATATGTGTGTATCGTCGCGTTAGTACCCATAATACAAGATTCATCGAAGTTTGGGACTAGCTCGATCTGTGTGAATTGTCTATGTATGTTATGTTAAGTTATTTGTCCTCTATAGACTATCATTAACTTGGTTCTGGCAGTATCTTTTATTTTATTACTTTCTTCCTTTTGAACAAACAGTCATCACATAAAACAAAAACAATTCGATATTACACAGATAGTGCACCAAAAAAGTCCACTTATATATTTTCACCTGCCCAAATACAAAATCAGAGAAACTCATACTTAAATATTTTTAACCAGATTGTCCAACAGATCCTGATAGGATGTTTGTACGCCTAATTGGTTTTATTTGTTTCGTGTTTTTTTTTTCTTTCGCATATTTCAGTATACCTAGTTGCCAAAGAAAGTTTTTATCATGTGTAAGATTCCTATATTATTGCTTCTGTTTCACTACTTACAGAGACGACCAAGTGAAGATTGACACCACACCATATCCTTCTGAACGAAAACCGGGATTCAACCTGCAATTCAAACAATGGCCCTTACTACGTAGGCTTCGAAAAGGGAATGGAAGATGTGCATTGTGCAGACCATATTTTGCACTAATGTGGTTTGTCCTCTAGTCTTGATTGTGAATGCAGCTTACAAGCCAGACAGTGAACCATTTTGTAAAATTTCGTCTGTATGGCGTTTATGTTCTGTGTATCTTTTCTTTTTTTTATAAAAATACTTGTAGAAAAACCGTGATGGTATTAATGAACAAAATGAAGAAATATCGAACTTTGCTGTTTATTTCTTGAACGACGCCGGGTAAAACTAGACTAGTAATAATAATTTCTTCTTACTCTCAACAAGATTTCAAACTTAAAGTGGAAAGTTGTATTATTTATCTTGGTAATTAAATGTTTCGATTATTTATTAAGTTTAGATGAGCATAGTAGAAACAAATGAGAATATTCTAACATAAATAGCCAACAATTCCCTTAGTAAGAAAGAATATTATTCTTTGAGACGGATTACCGAGCAAAGTAGCGGTTAGAATACAACTCACCACTTGTGTTGTTGGGAAGAAAAGAAAATAACAAGATTAAACTCCCGGCCGTTGATTGTCCTTCAAGTGGGGTAACCACAGACTAACTGCATATCGTCGTTGCATATTCAAAAAGGGAGTATGTGAATTTATAAATGTTTTGACATTTCTAGAGTAAACTGCTTATAATGTCATCATAACCATTTTATAAAGTAATTATTAGAATCAAATATTAAAATTCAATACCTACTTAAAGAATAATATATCCATGCCCAGAAAAAGTTCAAACAACAATTTTAATGCCCTAATGAACAGTTTTTAATGATTCTATATTTTCAAGAGTAACTTAGTGGAAATGCATTATAAAAGTTAATATTTAAATTAAATCAAACACTGTTTCATTCCACTATGAGATTGTTTTAATTATTAGACCGTTTTCAACTACAATGTAGTAATCACATGTATTGTGTTATTACTGATGATGACTACATTGTAGTTGAAAACGTTCTTATAATTAAAATAATCTCATAGTGGAATGAAACAGGGTTTGATTTAATTGAAATATTACCTTTGAGTTTTCTTAAATAAAAATGTTCACACATACCTTTTATTGAATATGCAGCGACGATATATTGAACATATAGATCGTCAATAATGCAAATATTTTTGTGGCGTTAAAATAAGACATTCGGGGTAGTAGTATACCTAATCAATGAATTAAAGAAATTTATAAAAAGAAAATAGTGGCAAACTTATTGTGTTCCGGAGGATCCACGGTTTAATCAAATGAGATGATTATTCAGATTTTTTTATTGGCACAGCGAGGTAGACCTGTAGGTATATTCATTAAATCTAGTAAGTATATTGACTGTGGCACTTGCAAAAGATGCCCAGATGGTATAGATAGATAGATTATATTATTTTCTACCATAGCAAGATCGTGTTTCGGGTTTCCCTGCTGAACCACTACATACCTACTCTCGATACAAGATATCAATGGGTGGTAGAGTATTCAAAATGTATCAGGATTTACATATATGACACCCAGATGTCTCTTTCTATTTTATTTATTCTGGTATTTTATTCTTCTTGCAAATTATCGTTATATAACAGTGTTAAGCAAACATTTCAAAATTTAATAAACTAGGACGATAGGTATATGTACATACAGTGGCGAGATTATCACTATGAAGTGATTTCTTTCATCTAACCATCTTTTAACCTATTTTTTACGCCTGAAGATGGTGGCAGCAATAAATATACTGGGTAATCTCTCTCCCCAATTAATTTAAAAATATCAAATTTCAAAAAAAAAACAAAAGAACCACGTACTTATATAACTATTTTATTTTATTCACAAAGTTTCCAACAACTCGGACAAGCCTCTTTCGTAATCCACTTGTCATTTAATGAGGTTGAATATCGTGAAAAGAAGCGATTTAACTAACACAAATGAAGACGAATAATAATTTCCCCTTTGTTCTCAATAGGATCATTTAAGAGTGAAAAAAGAAAAATTGAATTGGTTTATTCAGTTTAGACATCTCAGAAATAATCATGTGAAGGAAATACAAAGAAAATGAGAAAAATCAACAGTCGATATAAGAATCCAGATCGTTGAGTGAGGAAAAAAAGAGAGAAAGAGTGGCTCTTTGAAAAATTTATGTCCATTTATCATTGATTTGTATTTACACGTTATGTTTCCTGTGAACCCTTTACTGATTAAGGGATAATTTCAGGAAATGGCGAATGGG
Source organism: Athripsodes cinereus (assembly GCA_947579605.1). NCBI lineage: Eukaryota > Metazoa > Arthropoda > Insecta > Trichoptera > Leptoceridae > Athripsodes > Athripsodes cinereus. The sequence goes on from OX388310.1 coordinate 24,403,102, forward strand.
GGGCAGTTCTTCCGTCTGCTTTCATCAATGGGGTGATGCACGCCATAGGGTAAATGATAAAGTATCGTCGAAATAGATTGAAAATATTATATTATTATCACTTCATTAATCTGCAAATTCTTTGTTTTGTTATTGTTATTTAAATAGTAGGTATATCTAGTTATACAAATATAATTTGATAAATTTTTGTTGATGGAAGTACGTAAATACTAAACAAATATTTGAGATTTTTCAACACCCGATTTGTACTGAAAAGTAATCTGAACAAAACAATTCACTTTAATTACAATTATTAACCTGAAATAATCCTTTAAAGATTTAAAATAGGAATTCAAACCCCGTGAAGGTCACGGAAGAAATAGGTTACCCACAATTTTATTTAAATTTTGTAGGGTCCTGTGAAAGGAATGTGCTCGAAAAACCTTAGTTATAAAATAATCAAAATCTACAATACAGCAATGAGGCATACCACTAGTCCCGAAAGTATATTTTTTATAGGCAATCTACATGTTTATTACATGGAGTACATGCTATCCCAATCGCTGGCCACCTCACTTGTGAGGTATGCCGTGATGATATAGTAGTAGTTGATATATTTTTACCATCCTAACATCTCTCAAAAGTGAGAATAGCCAGTGGTTTAAATGCTTATAACTCATCGCTAAATCCAAAATTTAAAAGGAGTTTCGAAAACTTACTGAAAAAGTGTGAGAGTCTACAGAAGTGAATATGTGAACTTATCTTTTTTTAATTCAATATTTTGTTTCCACTTTGTGCTGTATAAAATATCTCATTCTCATTTCACAAAAAGAACATTTCAGAAATGTTCAACAAATTACTACACTTGTATTATTTACTTTCAATGCATCTCCACCAATACTTTACAATGGAGGAATAACTGATGTTCCAATTGTTATATCGGACTAAGTAACAAATTACTCTCAAACAGAGAGTAAACACTCTTCTGCCTTTATATTGAAACGACTTTTTGCTAAAATTATTCCCGGCTGTAAACTGATTTTGACACATTCAGACTACAACTACAAAAATCACTTTAGGAAAAAAAATCGGTATACCTAATATACTACTATTATTAACTATACTATACCCTCAGACCGTGTCCCAAGCGGGGTAAGCAGAAAGAACGGAACGCCATATAGATCTATCTTTACATGCCTCGTTCTCTACTTTTACATTCATACAATTTCTCGTGCAAGCTCGTCGGTTCCTCTTACTCAACACACGGCCGTCTTTGAGAATTTGATCCTCGTAATCAAGCCACGTAGTTCTCAGATGCCAGCGCTTCCTCACACTCCTTCTTGCAAACAAGTATATCCACTTTGTCATTCTTTCCTTGTTCATTCATTCAACATGTCGTTATGATGTTCATTCAACAAATAGTTTTGCGAATTACATTTTAGTTTAATAAATGTTTATAGACGACTAGACTACTCTACAGCATCTCTTCAGTTAAAGGGTATGAATGTTGAAAGGGTAGAAAAGTTCACATATCTCGGCAGTGTTATAACGCAGTCCTTGGATCCCGATGTTGAGGTGAAACGCAGAATCGAAATAGCAAGAACCACTTTTAATAAGATGAAAGCACTATTCTGCAATGACAACCTTAATTTGAAGCTCCGTCAGAGAATGGTAAAGTGTTATGTCTGGTCTGTGCTGTTGTATGGTTGCAAAACTTGGACACTTAAGGTTAACACAATGAATCGTTTAGAGGCATTCGAGATGTGGATTCATCGAAGAATGCTTCGAATACCGTGGACAGACTTGGTGTCCAATACAGAAGTACTACGCAGAGCACATACAAATAGAGAGCTCCTGACAAATATTAAGGTTCGTAAAGTCTCATATTTGGGCCACATTCTGCGAGGCGATAAGTATCGGCCTCTGCAGTTGATAATAGAAGGCAAGATTGAGGGTCGTCGAGGAGTGGGAAGGAGGCAGATGTCGTGGCTGCAGAATATACGGCAATGGACCGGAATAACACGGATGGGAGAACTGGTCCGCACAGCACGAGACAGGGAAGCTTTCTCCAGAGTGATCGCCATCGTCGGGGGGACCTGATATGGGACTCATAGAAGAAGAAGAAATGTTTATTATTTTTTTATACTAGGCTAGTTAGCTAGGGCTAAGTATGTTTTTTTAGTGAGCACAGCTGTTGTCAGTACATAATGTAAAAAGGCAACAAAATATCGATACGACCGCGCCGTCATTCTACGTTTTTTTTTTATATAATATAATTGTGCAACAAAAATCCAATAGCAGTTTAACATGCAAATGAACCGTATCATTCATACTAATAATGTTATTATGACATTGGCAATGGATCATAAAATTTAAATGCAAATTATTATTACATAGAAAAATAAAAAATGGAATTGTATCTTGTCATGTTAAGAATGTAGGTATATATGTATCAAACGTTATAAGCGAGGTGTTCAATAGCATGATTATAGAGTCACTCAATTTTGGGTAGTTAGGTAAAATAAAAAACCGACTTTTTTCAAAATATCCTTTGCTTCCAACGTTTTAATTACTTGCAGGATAAATAACCTGCTTGGTCAATAGTTCACTCTAAGACTTTCAATCTAAAAATCCCGAGTTCGAATCCTTCCGCTGCAAATCTTCACAACAATAATTTATCATTACCTACTAGTGAGGATGTTTCGACATTTTCTTCAAAGATTGACAATAAATTGTCCTTATATGAAGAAAGACGTGTCTCTCAATAAATAAAATAGAGTAAGAGGAAGCGAAGAAACAAAAGAAGTATGTAAGGATATTTCAATATAGCGTTCTGTTCTCTCTGCCTACCCCACTTGGGACAAGGCGTGAGGGAATAGTATAGTATACAACAATAATATTGCTTTTCGAAAAATTAAAAATTACATTGCAACAAAACTTGTGTATTTTTTTATTGTCAGTTTATTCTATAAACGGCTTACAGTCTTTTACATAATTACTATCAAGAAAACAAGAAAATAATAAAAACATATAAATCACATTTAAAAAATAAATGCATTAATTTAAAATAGATACTCGTGTTGTCTGTGACAATTCCACATTTTATTAGGTAAATTTTTTTTTTAGAAAGATATATCTGGGTTTTGTTATAAACCCAAATACAACCTTATACGCCTTTCACAGTAAGCTAAAAGCTTGTGTCGTGAAAGGGGAATTTGCCGGCACCTGGGATCGAACCCCGGACCCCTTGTTCACAAGGCTGAGACTCTACCACCAGGCTACCGAAGAACTCTTTTTATAACGGTATTTCTCACAAGCAGGTTAACCAGCAACCTCACAATTTTTGAACAAAACACTTCCTCTGCATGCTGTGCAACTAGAGGGTTATTCCCGGGAATTCCCGCCCGGGAATTCCCGGGAAATACCTTTAATTTTTATTTCCCATTTCCCGGGAAAAAAGCCAAACATTTCCCGGGAAAAATCACAAATTATTAGTCATGCAGATTGCCATACCGATACCGAAATCTTTGTTTAGTTAACTGTAGACTCGTAATTTTTCCGTAACGTGTCGTTCTAATAGTCGTAATAAAAAATGCAATTTCATAATCAACATATTATGAGGGCGGATTTATAAGTCCGGTAAAAATGAAACAATGAGTTAATTTTTACGAATGGATGATACTTATTTTTCAACTTTATCTTCTTTTAGAGCTATACACTTGGTTAGACGATGTTGAAGTTTTTTGATTCACTCTTTGTTGTTATCTTTTCCAAGGGCCATAAAAATACGCCATAGTTTCGGAGATAACCTCCAAATCAGTTGCAAATCTTCGTCCCCCAAGCCATTTTTTCGCGTTTGGTTAATGGCAGGAATAACTGAGAACCAGGTCAGGAAAATATAGTGGATGGGGAAACATTTAGCGTGACTCCACCAGCTTGGCCGTTGCAATGGCGGAATAATGAGCACAAGCATTATCGTGGTGAAACAGAATTTTCTTCTTGGCAAGATGATACCGTTTTGCTTTGGTTTATTGATTCAACTGGACCAAAAGTGTAGAGTTATACTCTCCATTAATTATCTTTCCTTTTAAGAGAAAATGAATTAAGACTGTACCTTGTGCGTCCCAGAAAACCTTAGCCATAGCTTAGCCTGCTGATGGAACCACCTTGACCTACTTTGGAGCACTTCCGCCAGATTCCAGCCGCTGCTTGGTTATTATTTTGTCCTGGTGTGTAAAGATGAATCCTTGTTTTATCTACAGTGATGAAACGGTGTAAAAACTCACCTGGATTTCGTTGAAACAGCCGAAAATCAGCCTGGGAAAGTGTCATTCATTCGCGTTTTTGGTCAATTTTCAACAAACGTGGCAGCCATTTTGCTGAAAACTTTTTAATACGCAAATTTTCATGAGATGTTATGAAAACTCGTTCATATGAGATATTTTAAGTGTTGGCTACCCCTTTCAACTTCATTCATCGATCTTCCAATACAATATCGTGGATTTTCATGAGCATTTTTGGAGTGGTTACCTCAATTGGACGTCCTGATCGAGAAGCGTCTTCCGTGATCGTTCTACCACAACGAAATTCAGTAAACCACTTGTAAATTATCTTGAGTGACGGAGAAGATTCACCATAATAGTTAACAAGACTTTTCTTTGTGTCCGTGATGGTTTTTTTTGCGTAAAAAGTAGTTTTATAAACACTCCTAATTTACTTTTTTCCATTTTAACAGCAAAAGAACGACTTGTCCGGCCAAAACGACTGAAAAAACAATTCCAAATTCAAATTTCAGTATGAAATTTCGTGTATGTTCCTTCAAAGCAAGTACCTGGTCAAACATGTCATAACTTTTTTTGAAGTGTCTGTTTTTTTTTTCGTGTTTACTACAAGATGTTAATGTTGCATTATACTATACCAAATAATTTTACAAACTTTGCTGGTTTATTAATTGTAATTGATTTGTCTGTATACTATTGTTAATGTTATAACTGTTTGTTTGTGAAAGAAAATAAAAATAAAAAACTTTATGTGAAACATGTACAGTTAATAATGAATAAAATAAATAAATAAACTTTTATGCTAGTATCACTGCTTCATCCATTTTTACCTGACTTATCAATCTGCCTTAGTATTTACTACTTATCAAATCATCATTTTATGAACCTAAATGATAAGAATTAAATAAAAAATATCGCTTAAAAAAAAAATATTTACGTAGAAAAATCATACAATGCTGACATGTATTTCTTTCGGCCTGATGGTGCAATTACTCAATTTGATATTCAGACACATAGGTATACAAGTTTGAAAGGAATCCATAAATTTACCAATTTGCATTTTTTTATTTCTATGGTATGGTTTTTTATTAATGTAAAAACAATATGAGAAAAGAAAAAAAATATTTTCTATGAAACAGTCGTCATACGTATAATGTAAACAAATAAACGTAGGTTCAAATACCACCACAATTTAATATTCGGACACTATAGATAAACTTTATTTTTATGGCTTTTTCTGAGAATTTGGTCACAGGTGCTGAGGAAGTATCATATCAATAAACTCTTAAATTGCAAAAACAACATTTATTTAACTTTTCCGTAAAACTAACAACTTCCAACGCAAAATTAATATTTTTTTAATTTCCCGGGATTCCCGGGAATCCCGGGAAATTCATTTTTAAATTTCCCGTTTCCCGGGAACGAAAATAATCCGGGAAAAATAACCCTCTATGTGCAACATGTATTCTTTTTACTTTTAATCACTTTTGATATGAAAAACAAACTAAAAAATATATGGGATAGAGTTAACGTTCTATATTACCTACTTATAATTTACTTGTAGTATAAGTAGATAGGTATATTCCAGTTTCAGAGCAACTCCATAGAAAGGTACAAAGGTAATATTGTAGTAAATCAAGGGATTTTTAATAATGGAGACACCCTCTGTATTAGGTGACCCACATATTGTAAATTATTGTTCATGTAAAAGGGGTTAGTTTACTGTATAAATTTAGTTTTCTAAGTACACACTCACCTTTGCAAAATGTTCATTCGGTTAAGAGTTTATTTTAAGATTATTATTTACAAAAAATGTGTGATTTTCTATAGAACAGTAGAAATTTAGTATTAAAACATATTATTTGTCTTTCAATCGTATTTTATAAAAAATTACATCACGAAATTTTCATACTTTTTTTTTGTGCATATAATGCAAAAATATAAAGTTTAAAAATATTCAAATTAATGTTACTTTAATTTAATTAAGTATTTAAAAAATGAAAAAGATTTTATAAGATACGTACTTATCTATATTATGAGTTTCGGTTTTAAATTTTTTTGTCACAATTTTTATTCACTGATTTTAATTTTTTTTTATCAAGTCACTTTTTATTATTTAAAATAGTTAAACACCAAAATATATTTTAATGAATCTATTTAAGGCCATATTTAATTTTTTAAAAGCAAGACGTCAAAGGCTTAGGAATGAGGGACCGAAAGAGATGATGATAAGGACGAATTAATTTAAAAAATCGTTAAAATGTGTATGAAAAAGTTAAGCTCTGCTTACACCAAACTTTAAAAGTCAAAAAAGTAAGGGTTGCACCCTCCCTCACCCATGAATGTTACAGGAATGTCAGTTCCTATGTCATCCATACTCTTCAAACAAATTCTTTCTAAGGAAGGGCTCAAGGTTCGCCTCAAGGACTCCCCGTGACAAAACCCTTCCTGAAATTAAATACGACTTTAAAAGTCAATCAGTTTTTAATCAAGAAATAAATTAAACCTACAATAAAATTGAGTTAGGGGAGTAATATGCAATCAAACGTTAACACAGGCCAGCTTGTACAGCTGTTAACGGATACTATGTGATAGTGGTATTAAATGTATGTATATTATTATATTTGAAAACTAATAAGACTAAAAAGGAAATGAAACACTAGACATAAAATATTGTGTGGACAAAGTGAATACGTGGTGTTTGTTACCAGTTCAGGAAGATCATGTTATTATTATTTATCCTAAGTATGAGCAGAACTACATATTAGATATTATGTTCTTTGTTTAGAAACAAAATTGTTTATAACTTTCTGTTATACATTGTTTATACTTAATAGTATGTAACTCTTTACGAAATAATATGTAAAATTAAAACAAACGCTTTATATTATTACGATATGCCAAAGAAGATTGTATTTTGTCTCCCTGACATTTAGAATGGGTGGCAAACCTTATGGTTGAATATCTTAAATGATCATGCTAAATATTTTAAAAGTGATGTTGTATGAATAAGTATAAAATGCACAGCGGAAATGAGTAGGGCTACTCAACCATGTTAACTCTAAATAAACGGAATTCATAATCCGAAAATGTTTATAACATTCTATATAATGTAATTTTACCTCACTATAAAAACCATTTGTCTCAATTTAAGTTGGTGTTGGTTAATACATTGGTGCATAACACCTTTCGAGTTACAAATATGACTGCACTCTTTTTAATTCTACGTCATCGAAAATTCTCTAAGTAATAAACTGAAAAAAGAAAAAAAAGGCAACTCCTTAAGAGAATCAGCCAACAACGAGCTAACTGGATTGGCCACAACATCAGGCACCCAGGACTACTCATAGCCATCGCGGAGGGTAAGACCGACGGGACAAATGGCAGAGGCCGACCAAGAGACGCATATATGGACCAACTGAAGAGTGATATGAACTGTGGCTCATACGTAGAGCTGAAAAGACTGGCGGAGAATAGAGACGAATGGAGAAGAAAAACCAAACTCGTTGCAGACCAATCCAATGGATTGTAACTCATTATATATAATAAACTGAAACAACTGCAACACGAATTATTTCTCTTTGTTTATTTCAAACATAATATTTTAACAATTGCAATTAAATTCATTAGCAGCACGATAGCAATTATATTAACAAAAAAAAACAATACCAAACACAATTATTAGGAAATTTTATATTAAAACGCAATGATATTATTTTGTAATATAATCATCCTAAAATATTGTGTTTCATTTATTAATGAAAATTCTTAATAAATCAAGTAATTATAAATATAACTAGTTTTAATGTATATTTGCTCAGTAGATATTGCGAAAAAAAGTGCAAAATAATGTTTTGATAAGTTGCAATACTTATATATAAACATGTAGAAGTAAAACACTTAATTTTTTTTAATGAATGAGCAGATAATAATTATTGTTCCGTCTCTCACTAAGACATTATCAATACTCTTGTCAGTATTAATAACGTCTTAGTAAGAGACGAACAATTTGTCTATTTATTAATTTAAAAATGTTAAAAAAAGAGTGTTTAAGTGTATTTCCTTCCAAGATGGAAAATACACCAAAAATTACGGATTATATAAAAAAAAATTATACTTCTTCTTCCTGGCACTATCCCAACTTATTGCCACTGAAGGCTGTTGGGGTCGGCTCTTCTCGTTCTGAGGTTATACACTCTCCTGTTAATTATATCATTTTCATCCAGGCCATTTCTCCGCAGGATTCTATTGCATTGTGTCATCCAAGTATTCTTTGGTCTCCCTCTTGATGGATGTCGAGATGAAGTATAAAAAATTATACTAGTATTTTTAAATTATGTAAATAAATTATTCGACGGTTCCATACTTTTACATATTATAATACAATAAAAATATGAAAATTCATCGCCATTCTCATATCAATCCAAGACATTGAAATATGGTATGCCACCCATCCCGAATGTCTTAGTTTTTATTTGCAAGGAGAAAACAACTTGTTTGTACGTTACATGCAATTAGTTCTCTTAGTACCCCAATGTTGAGTATACCGTGATGGTATAGATTAATAGATATTGAAAAAAATATATAATATAATGAATTTTGAAAAACCATACCTACATAAACACATATCTACAAAATATTAATTTATGTGGGCGTTATTATGAATACAATAGAGCGAAGTCAAATAAACTAATTAATTCTAACATTTGTACAGCAATTAAACATCCATTACGCATTCTGGTGCAACGTACATATCTATATACACAATACAAGCATAATATAATACAACCACACTATGTTAAACTTATGTGCATCTTCATATAGACCTACATTAGTATTGTAAATAAACTTTGCTAGTTCAGAATTGTAAAAACTTAATTCGATGTAACTTTTTAGCTACCTATATATTATATCAAGGTAGGTATGGAAAAACCGCAATGTACCTAATACTTTCGAGTAGCTAATTAAGTGTTTTAAGTATTATCTTGTTTTTTATCTTTTTACATTTGTCGATCTTTAAAAAAAATCACTCTCCAGTGTTCATTCTACATTATTCTAATATAAGATATTATTTAAACTTTAGAAAAATGATGAAATACTTTACCTTATCCATGTATTCTGCGACTATTATTGAGCACACTGAGTGATATAATATAATTATATGACATTAGTAATGTTGGCGCGAAGAATAAGTGGACTGTAATATGCGAAAATTAAGGAAAGAAAAGACACTCAAAGAATTTGCACATGTAGCAAGAATCAAGAAATATAAAATTCCTACCTTTGTTCAAGGAGAAGTGGAAAGATGGAAATCCTTGAATATCTTCCGTCCCTTTGCACCACGCGACACAATTTAAAAATAGATGATATTTTTAAGATAATGTTAAGATAATGATGCTGCGTTGATGAGTATTTAAAAAAAGTATTTTTGAAATATGCGATGCGGTATGCGGTAATAATATTTTTTTTATGCGGTTTGTACGTAAGCGAGTATGCGACAGTAATTTAGCGCGAATCAAATTGTACTGATGACCTTGACGTAGGTACTCGTTCAGTTGATTTCAAGGTAAGGTAGCGAAAAGGGAACATTGATACACATGGAAAAAAGGGAATGGAAGGAAGAGAGACAGGAATAATTTCTTAATTCCTACAATTATACAAATCTAATATGTCATCTCTCCTTCACTCCACAGTACACCAACCCTTGGCGCAAACATTCTCCCCACCTTGAAAGCTCATGAAGCTTTCAACAAAAAAATCAAATTGAAAATGAAAATTGAGTCTGAACAAGCTGTCAAATCACGCGGTATTATTGTTATTATTTTAACCTAACTTAAAACTAATATTACTTGAAATTTTTTTTTTTTTTTTTTTTTTTTATATATCTATATATTATTGAGTTGGAAGAGGACATAATTTAATTATTGGACGTTTAAGTGTTCCGTTTTTTGTCCTCACCAACGCTACCCTAACGACACCATCGGAGCCAGGAAAAACCTTTTCGATTTTTCCCAAGGGCCATCGAAGGGGTGGAACGTCATCGAAATGTATTAAAACAATAGTACCAACTTCAATGGGATTGTCCTTGGTGCACCATTTCTGTCTGGTTTGTAACGTGTGCAAGTATTCTAACTTCCATTTTTTCCAAAAAGATTGTACCAAACTGTCCAATAAATGTTTTCTTGACAGTAAACCAGGTCGTTCCAAAGACACGTCTTCTGCGGGTAGAAATTGTAGAGGAGTTGTCATTAAAAAATGCGCTGGAGTCAAAATTTCAGGATTTGGCTCCTCTGAAAGTAAACATAGAGGCCGGCAATTCAAAACAGCCTCTACTTGAATCAGTACAGTGGACAACTCCTCATACGTCAGCACTTGACTTCCAATTACCCTGTATAAGTGGGTTTTAAAACTTTTAATTTGAGATTCCCAACACCCCCCAAAATGAGGTGCATGGGGCGGAATCATCTTCCACTGAATTCTATTGAGTAAAAGTTCCTCGGCGAAAGCTTTGTGAAATTCAGAAGAAGAGATAAGAGTATACAATTCTTTCAATTGAGCCTTTGCTCCGATGAAATTTGTTCCATTATCTGAATAAAGACATGAGACAGGTCCTCTTCGTGATAAAAACCGTTTTAATGCGTTAATAAATCCATCTGATGAGAGGTCAGGCACCAGTTCCACGTGAACAGCTCTCGTAGTAAGACAACTAAAAACACATATGTATGCCTTCTGAGATCGCTGTCCACGTCGTCTTGTAAGGGTTATGCTGACAGGCCCAGCATAATCCACTCCGGTGTGAATGAATGCTTTAGTTGTTTCATTTATCCTGTATTCAGGCAAATTTGCCATTTTTGGGTGAGTCCCTTTAGGCCTAACACGAAAGCAACTATTGCATTGCCTCACCTTTTTTCTAATAACATTTCTGGATGAAACAATCCAGTACCTTTGTTTGATAATAGAGTTGAGCAAATTGGCTCCAGTGTGACAATTTCTTTTGTGATAATGATCCACCAATAGATCCACAGCAGGATCTGACTTAGGAAGAAGCGCGGGATGTTTACTTTCATACGGTAAGTCTGCATTAGACAGTCTTCCTCCAATGCGAATGATGCCTTCTTTATCTATGAAAAGATCAAGCCGTTTGAAGGGTACAGGAAGCTCCTTTCCCTGTGAAATAGCTGCATACTCTTTGCCAAAATGTACCTGTTGTATGGTTAGCAATACATATCTTTCAGCCAAATTTAAATGATCAACTTGAATGTTTTTTACAGCTGACAGCTTGCGAGTAAATCGTAATACATATATAACGGCCCGAAGTAATTTATTCCATGAAGATATTCGAAGAATCAGCGGGTATAAGATAGGCGGCTCTGGAACAATGACATTTAAAGCCTTTGAATTAAATTCAGGTAAATCTGCTGAGGCAGTGGATACAAACGGCTTGATAGGCCAAGATTCAGGATCACTGGAGACCCAACTCGGTCCATTCCACCACAGCTCATGCTTCAATAATTGCGAAGGCATCAATCCACGAGATAAACAATCACTTGGATTTTCTATTCCAGATATGTGATAAAAATGTTTGCAATCTAAATTTTCTTGAATTTTGGTCACTCGATTAGCTACGAAGATAGACCAGCGGTGCGGTGATGAATGGATCCACGATAAAGCGATAGTGGAATCAGAAAAGGCATATATTTCATAAATATGATAGCGAGGATTAAAAGAATCATAGACGATTCGAACCAATTTAGAGAGCAATAACGCAGAGCATAGCTCCAAGCGTGCGAGTGAAACAACTTTAACTGGAGCAACTTTGGATTTTGAACATACCAAATTTGTCGTTATATTTCCTTGAGCGTCCGTAACATGTAAGTATACTGCGCATCCATAACCTTTAAGACTAGCATCACAAAACGCTACTATGTTCACCTTACATCCAGGAGCCACATTTAAGTAACGATGAATTTTCAGATTTGATAATAATGGCAATTCATTAATCAAATTTTGATAAGCATTAATTATATTAGCAGGAGGCACTTCATCCCAACCAATATTAGCGTCCCATAAAGACTTTATAAGCAATTTCGCCGTTAAGATAACTGGTGAAACCAGTCCTAAAACATCAAACAATCCTGCAATCACTGACAGCATAATTCGCTTTGTACATTTGTCAGTGCATGAAGCGATTTTGAATGAAAATATATCTGATTCAGGAAACCATTCCAGTCCTAGTATCTTAAAATTCATGTTATCAGAAAAATCCACAGCAGCACAACTTTGTGGCGGTAATTTAGCGAGGAGATCCTTTGAGCTACTAGCGAACTTTACAAGCTCAAATTTTCCTGCAGCGAAAAAAGAAATCAACTCTGTCACCAGCTTGACAGCCTCATCTTCCCCAGGACTGGCATGAACTGATTTGACAAAATCATCCATATAGAAATCAGAAGTTGCGACTCTCGATGCATTTGGAAAAGATTGTTCTTCATCTTCAGCTAACTTGCGTATTGTACGCATCGCCAAATACGGACTTGCTCTCAATCCAAATGGAACACATTTAAATTGATAAATGTGAATATTCTCTTCATCATTAAAGCGGTATAATATTTTTTGGTACTTTTGATGTTTTTCAGTTACACCAATTCTTAAATACATTTGTTTAATGTCTGCAGTAATAGCTACAGCAAATAAGCGGAAATTGAGTAAAAGTAAAAATAAGTCTGCCTGTAAATTATGTCCAGTATGCAGAATATCATTAAGTGACACACCTGTATGTGTCTTTGCACTAGCATCTAGTACGAT